>CAJHNH020000668.1:1180505-1195505 GCA_905116865.2 Candidula unifasciata
CCAGACACGTTGGAGCTGGTTCTGCAACGTCCTGCAAAGGAAACATAACCTCAAACGAATATTACCCAAATACCACTTGTAAGAAGTGACTTCCCGTCCATTCAGTCTAAAAAGAGTACGACATAAAATCCCGGAAACAATGATCGGTGCAATGTTGACCACATCTGCCATCAAGTGTCGTTTGGACTTCAAAATATAGATCTTATGTGGATGTGTGTATATAAGCTTGAGGGTTGAACAAAATATTATGTATACAAAAATTACTACTTCTATTACTACAGCTAATGTGAAGCATAAGAAAGATGCGGTAATCACTTCAGAATCAATAAACATGCTTCGGAAAATGACAACAGATGGTTAGGTTCCTAATGAGTAGAATGAATTCGGAAGTCGCAGTTGACCATCATTCTGGATCTATACATCTGGGAGGTTCGCAGGAGTAAAAGGTAATGAAAGAGCTGACCAGCTGGTCAATACTGAGCCAATGCAAACAGGAAGCAGCAGGGTCAGAGCTGATATAATCAGCGCCAATATTCTAGGCGTGTTATGGGTTTGTGTTAGGGTTAGTCGGTGTCTGGGGCGGTCGCGGCTGACAAAGATCTGTTTCATTTTCGTGGACAAACAGGTGTTCTCTTGTTATTGTCAAACGAAATTATAACTTCAGCCTTCATTTTAAACCTGAACACCCCTAGCATATTGGACTTTCCCGGAGTTCCCCCGGATTGTCTTTGTTTGGGGTAAATTAGAATCAAAGTGCTGAAAAATCTATAATTAAGCGTTTATTTATGGTCTTGTTTAAAAAAAGTTAGTTGCGTATCCTTTACAGGACGTTGCAGAACCAACCCTAACAGCCCCTGGCTGTTGTGTGGTTTCTCTAGGCAATATACGTCCAGTAGTTTGCCATTGCTTCCTGGACGGTCGGCTTTCTTGATACCGCTGTCGAAACCAACGCAAGGCGCAGTGCCCGCAGCTGGGATCGAACCTGGCATCCCGGCATTACGAAGCGAAGCGTTCGCATCGACTTAGCCACAGAGATGGTCTTGTTTACACTATTTAAAAGCCTATTTTTACTGTACAGGGTCGCGGGTCATTTCACATCTTTAAAATGGATTCGCGACTTAAAAAGGGTCTGCTAGTCGGTTTGTGTAGTCTGCTAGTCCAATGTTGGCGGTTTGAATTGTGACAATCAGTATCGAAACGTCAGTGACAAACAGCTAAAAAACGTGTCCGTAAACTTGTCTCGGAAAAAATGACGACGAGGAAGGCAAAGGGGTCATCACCTTATGCTTCGTCTAGAACAGGGATATTCAACTGGCGGATCATTGTCATCTGTATTTTAATAGTTATCTAGGTTGGAGTCTAGAGCCTCTGGCCTGTGTCAGTCCCACTTGTCAATATTTTGGTCCCTTGCTAAACTTATTTGAATAGCCTGGTCTACAATATGTGAATTTCAACCTTTCACATTTCAATGGCAGTATTTGCTTGAGGCCAGTGTGTACCTGTAATAGGTATCGTTCTGGTCTAAAAATCCAATGGGCTAAACCACTCAACCTTGTCGCACCGGGAATGTGTGTCTCGCCAGTGTCATTGGTCGTTGCCGGCTTCTTCTGTGTAGAGGTACTCCCGCTGTTGCCTTTTGAGCTGTTCTGCTTGGATGGACATGAATTGATTGAGGCTCTAGCGACCAGGTCAGAAGGTCAAGAAAAGATCACATTCTCTCAAACCGGATTGTTCCTAATCGGTTTGAAACTGGCTTTGGAATTTCGCTTTGGTAGCCAGAGGCGCCTACCCGAAGAAAACACTGAAGAGGGGCCTTAGCCCCTTAGTAAATTTAAAGGACAAGGTGAGGGTGGCCAAGCCTTGTTAAAATTACTAATAATATACTTAATTGAAAAATTATAATAATATGCACGATATAATATCTTCTGCTCCTGCTTTCCACCGGAGACGTAAATGCGTTGTGTCTGTGTACAGCATGGCTGTGATATTACTTCTTTTATCTGATACATCCTACCTCTTCTAGCACTTGTTGCCCAAGTAAACTTGACCGATGTTTTTGTACGTTTTAGTTTTCTCTCTCCTTAACAATATAAGGATTTGAAAAAAAAAAGTTTTTTTTGTAAAGTTTAACATAAATGAGAGCAAAACTTTTGCTTCAGAACATTCGTTGCACCAACTGAAAGTCACCACAGCGGCTGTATAACAAACTGAACGGAAAGAAATATGGTACATCAATGATGTAATGGGCACAGAATTTCATTTCTGATCAAATATCAGTTTAGCCAGTTGTGTGTGTGTGTGTGTGTGTGTGTGTGTTTCAACGACGTTGTAACGGTTTACATAACAAAAAGGACCTTTTGATGTGTTTTGGTACCTTTTCACCAAAAAAAAACAAAAAAAACCCAGTTTTTCTTCCTAAAAGGTTTCGACAACCCTGGATGTAATGAATTAATCAAGTATCAGAAAGTAATGTAGCTTAGCTCTGGTAGAAATAGGGGAGGGAAAGTGGGTGGGGGGGGGGGGGCAAATGTGTGTGGGTGAAAGGGGGCTCAAAATGTGTGCGGGAAAGGAGAATCAAAGTGCAAGATGTTTGTGAAGGAAGGAGGCTCAAACATGCCTAAAACCATTGGCTGCGACGCCATAGTTGTCTGTCGGTAGCATCGTGGTCGCGACGCTACATTCATCTGGTCGTCTGTTCAAATATCTTTTATGGTCACGTTCTTTTGTGGCTTTGGGGTCGGTCAGGCGTGACAGAAGGGTTGGCTGAATAGTTGCAGGAAGGTGAACAGACCTGCGTGGGAATGACCACATGTCAAATGTCCCGCACAGGATTGCATGTGACACTCAGCTGGTGTGGCCGTTACAAGTCTTCTAATTATAACAAAATTCCGTGGAGATTAAACGGGATCTGATCGTGCCCTGTTGGTCTGCCACCAGCAGTGAGATTCTTTAGTCTCAAGATGTCAGACCTTCAGATCCTGTTCGACTGTTTCTCATAATCATCATCATGTGCACTGCCAACTGGCATGGGCGCTCATGCGTCTCCACAGATCACGATCCCTGGTTGCCTGAAACAGCTCTCTTGGTGATATCCCTCCATGCCATCGTTTTAGCCCATCCAGCATCATCTCTCTTGGTCTGCCTCTACCCCCTTTTCCACTGATCTTTCCAGTTGTCACGATGTTCTCCAGTGTTTCTCTTTATATTGTGTGGCCAAAGAACAGAGTTTGTCTCTTTTTTTTATTGTTGTATTTAGAGATCTACTTTCATTAGCTTCTTTCAAGCAATCGTTGTTAGTTACTCTGGCTGTCCGAAGTATTCGTAACATTCGTCTCAGAAACCACAACCCTCGTCTGTTTCTGCTTCAGTTTAAACAACTGATGAACAGACATGCATACGGGTGGTAGGTAACTCATAAGTGCTAACTGAAGCCTGTGTCCGGAAAATCTCAGCGCAGTGCACGAACTCAGAAAATCGGCGACGATCCTGAAATACTTTGGGTCGATTTTTAACTCCAAATTTTGCCAGGCAGCGCGGTTAGGCTACTCTTTTCGATTTCCAATTGCCAAGCGATATTTTTACGTACAAAACAATACACACGGGCGTCTTAGTCCAGGGGAAATTAATAAAAGTCCTCGTGAAAAAAATCATAGCCTTCACCGGGGCATGAGAACGCTACCTCTAGCACTCGAGGCTGACGCCATGCACGGGGACCACTCAGCCCCGCCCCCCCCCCGGTTGGTCTACCATCCAGATGGAGATCTTCTGGTCTCAGAGTGTTATACATCTTAGGTAGTCGTCCGATAAACATGAGGCACGCACGAATGCCCACAAACACATCTGGTGGCAAAAGAATGTTGACCAAATGATTTTAGACGACCCTATCTCGCCAGCTTCGAGATTTTATAAGAATTCCTAAGGATTTCCATGGACAGTACAGTATTATAATGGAGTTAGAGTTAGAGCTAGTGTTAGCGACAACTACTAACTGTAACCCTAACCCTTCTATTCTATGAGACGTTCTGGAAATTTCCCTACCAAATCTCAAAGTCGACGAGATGGGGTCGACTAAAATTGAAGTACCCAGGATACCGCAGACACCATTATCATCAACATGGTCATTCTGGTAGGCTGTGACACGTCACACGGAGCTCACGTGATATTCCTTCATTCAGTTCTATCCTGTCTTCATCGGGGCTAGAATCCAACTAGCAGCTTTATCCTCCCGCTGCCCATGTGTGCGTGTTGCGGGACCCCATTGTGGGAGAAAGCAAGAATGGACCCAGTGCCTCCCCAACAAGCATGTCGTAAGAGTCGATAAATGGGAACTTTCTTCCAAGTCGGAGTGCAACTGCCTGAGACGCAAGGAACCAACAGTCCTAATACAGATACACTAGATTTGTAAAACGTATGTGCATGCAACGTTCAGGTTCTGGAAAAATACTAAGGTCTAGACGTAGACAAAGAACTACACATGTCCGCCAGAGTTCACTGCTGCTGGACGTGAAGAAGAAGATGAGTATCTCAACCAGGCACCTCCTGTCTTTCTTGATGTTGTTGTTGTTGTTGTTGTTCTTATTCTTCGCCGTCTTCTGCTTTCGCCCTTAAAAGGGTGGTTGACACACTAGGTTGTGGTTTACAAAGATGTTTTTATCTGGCAGTGCGCAGCACCGACACGTTTTCTGAGGCATCGTGTTATTTAGCATTACTGTAATAGACTGTCTTTGGTGAGTACCAGCACCTTTGTAAAGACAGTCTGTGGTGAGTACCAGCACCTTTGTAAAGACAGTCTGTGGTGAGTACCAGCACCTTTGTAAAGACAGTCTGTGGTGAGTACCAGCACCTTTGTAAAGACAGTCTGTGGTGAATACCAGCACCTTTGTAAAGACAGTCTGTGGTGAGTACCAGCACCTTTGTAAAGACAGTCTGTGGTGAATACCAGCACCTTTGTAAAGACAGTCTGTGGTGAGTACCAGCACCTTTGTAAAGACAGTCTGTGGTGAATACCAGCACCTTTGTAAAGACAGTCTGTGGTGAATACCAGCACCTTTGTAAAGACAGTCTGTGGTGAATACCAGCACCTTTGTAAAGACAGTCTGTGGTGAATACCAGCACCTTTGTAAAGACAGTCTGTGGTGAGTACCAGTACCTTTGTAAAGACAGTCTGTGGTGAGTGCCGGCACCTGGAGTCTTTTTTTTTTCTAGACGAATTAAATTGTGGCTTAAACAGCGCTCCCCCCCCCCCTTTTTTTTTCTCCTGGTGGTACGCAGTAGCGGCACCATTTTTAGGCCTCATGTTTTGTCAGTACTGCTGTAATAACTACTAATAATACTAAATGATTAGTAATATCGGCACGTTTTTAAGACACCCTTGTCTGTACTGGCAGCTTTTTGTTTTCTAGAAGAAGAAAAACCACAGGGTTCACAGCTACCTTTTATATAGCCATAGGGGATGGGGGAAAGAGGGGGGGGGGGCATGGAGCTGTGTGGTTTCGAGGCATGGTGTCCGCCTCGAGTGCTAGAGGTTCCGGGCTGGGAATTTTTCACGTGGACTTGGACTTCTAGTATTTCCTCCTGGTCTCTGGGTAGTGAGATCGGACGCCCGTGTGTATTGTTGCGCACGTAAAAAATCCCTTCTCAGTTGTACATCGGAAAGAGTAACCTAACGGCGCTGCCCGGGGAAAAATGTGGAGTTTAAAATCTACCAAAAGTATTTCAGGATCCTCGCCGGTGCTACAGAGCCTGTGCACTGTGCTGAGCTTCTTCGGACTCAGACTTTCGTTAGAAGAAAAACGGAGCACTTATGGGGTACTACCTGTGTGTCATGATGTTGATCCGTTGTTCAAAACTTCAAACTTTATACAGACACCTAATTAATCTTCTTTTACGGTATGCTCGTTAGGGGGTGAAGGGGGAACGGGTTGGTCTATTCTCTCCTCCGCTCCATCCCATACCAAGACAGTCAAGAAATGCACGCTACCAACCACACCCCCTCGCTTCAATATTCCCGACATGCGAATCGTACAATAAAAGATTTAGCTAAAACAAATTAAAATACACTAGATAATCTAAAAGTGATTAAAAAAACACACACACATACACACAAATAGAATACAACCCATCTTACGTACATCCGGAAATGTAGAATAAAACACAGATAATCCACACGCTAGTCCTAAAGCTTTGAACCAGTCTGCCAGGCCTAGACTACAAACACACGAATGAAAGACCTGGTTTTTGAGCAACCCGTTTGATTAAAACCGGCTGGATCGTGTTGGGAAACTTCTTTCAGTACAAATGGCAGCAGCCAAAATTCGAAGGAGTCACCGAGAAAGAAGAAGCAGGTTTTGGCGAGAACTGGGGTGAAACAATTTGAATTTTTTTAAAAATGTAATTGCACAAAAAGTTTATATTTACAGTTGCATTATGTGTCTTCTTTTGTTAGCGTCTTTACAGTAGCGGTTCTCAACTTGTAGGTCGCGACCCTTTTGTGGGTCGAACGATTATTTCAAAAGGATCGCCTAAAATATTCGGAAAACACATATTGATTGAGGTTATGAAATAGCAACTAAATTAAGTGTATAGTTGGGGGGTCGCAACAACCTGAGTAACTGTATTAAAGGGTCACTACAACACGAGATACTGTATTAAAGGGTCACCACAACATAAGTAATTGTATTAAAGGGTCACCACAACATGCGTTATTGTATTAAAGGGTCACCACAACATAAGTAATTGTATTAAAGGGTCACCACAACATAAGTAATTGTATTAAAGGGTCACCACAACATAAGTAATTGTATTAAAGGGTCACCACAACATGCGTTATTGTATTAAAGGGTCACCACAACATAAGTAATTGTATTAAAGGGTCACCACAACATATGTAATTGTATTAAAGGGTCACCACAACATAAGTAATTGTATTAAAGGGTCACCACAACATAAGTAATTGTATTAAAGGGTCACCACAAAATAAGTAATTGTATTAAAGGGTCACCACAACATAAGCAATTGTATTAAAGGGTCACCACAACACGAGGAACTGTATTAAAGGGTCACGGCATTACGTAGTTTGAGAACCACTGCTCTACAGTGTTTGAGTTATGTGTCCTGTGCGAATGCATTCAAAATATATTTAAAAAAAAAAATTCTGGAACAAGGAAAACTAAATGGAATATTTGGCGACAATGGGAGAATGACAATGCCAGCTGTTCAAATAGACAATGGACTCATAAATGTGATGCAGCATAAAGTTGTGAAATAGAAATGGAGCTAGACAGTCAACTAGTCACTGCATATATATTCCCTGTGTGGTTTCAGGAGCTCCCTTTGGAGAACAAAGAATAAACCCACTGTCCCCCCTAACAAGCATGCCGTAGGAGACGTCTAATTAGGGGCGTTTCCTTCAAAGTCAGAATACACCTGCTTAAAAGGCAAAGAACCAACAGTCTGTACACAAATAAGCCAAAATTATAAAACGGATTTTTAAGCAAAATTCAAGTTCAAGACTAAAGCAAATTCAAGGAGTGCACGAACAACCAGAACTTTCTGCCGGAGGTTTCAGCTGGTAAACGCCAAGTAGAAGAGACTGCTTACATTAATAGTGGTATTGTTATAGATGAAATTACCAGCGGTATCCACTCACACAGCAATGTCTGGTATGGAGTAATGTAGCCGGGCGGCCACGAATTTGACTGCACTTGGTTCCGGGGACCCATTGTAGAGGGCCCACTTCGAAGTCTTAGTACATTTACACGACAGACAAGCAACCAACAATCTGCACACAAATAAACCAGATCTGTAAACGCACGCAAAACTCAGCTTTTGAAATAAGAGGTGGATGAACAACCAGAACTTTCCTCCGGAGTTTACAGCCTGTGAACGCAAATACGAACTAAGAAGACATAACGTACTTGTACAATTTGAAGAACGATACACACCTGTGCTGATGGCAGAGCTGATCACGGAAGACAGTTGAGGTTCACTACATTGACAGCCAAAGACACTTAAAAAAAAAAGATTTAAAAAAATCAAAGGAAAAATCCTGGACTGTTCACGAGAAGTGACACCTGTAACTAATTTCTGGGAGGATAAAACAGACGTTATAAACATGATATCGTCTTGGTGAGTTTAAACTTTTCTTATCAATGAAAGATTGGAGTTTGTGAACTGTGTAGAGAAAATATGACAGGAAGTACTGTTAAATGAAACATTCATGTGGTACTATGGCGAGATACTGTTTTCAAACCACCCTCGAACTGTGATGGCTTCAGAGTTGAATGGTTAGCTGAATGGATGAGTTCGTCAAGGTTCTTTCAAATTCAAATGTGTATCGCCTGCAGGTACGCCCGAACCAGGGGGCTCAGTGACATTGAGGACTCCCTCTCAGTAATATTTAGCAGTTGGCTGAGCACACCTCCCTCCCCCCCCCCCCCCACAAATTTTCCCACATAAAAAATTTGCATTTCCCCTAACCACGTATAGTAGTTCTCTTTTAAATTATGATTTATTATAGGTTTCATACTATTCAAATATATTATTATATTTAATTGTCATTTGCGCCTTCGTTGGGAAGACAGCATCCGACAGTCCCTAACTGACACTGAATGGAACACAAACACACACACACAAAAATAGAGAAGTCTGGCGGTCTGTCTGGCAAGCCTCTACATCCCAAGGTAGAAGAAGATAGATAAAGTAAGCCATTTACCGACACAATAATAATAATAACTATAAAAATAATAATGATAACAGTGCGCACTACATAGACATGGCTAAGATCTTTGGAGAACCCACTCCCCCCTCCCCTCTCCCTTTCCAGAAAAAAAGAGGGCAGAAGCTAACGCTTTCTTTGTGTCGTCGCCCCTGACTATATAGGGCACTCATTGAATACTGTGGCATGCAAAGGTATTTGTGAAAGGCAAGTACTCCGGGTAGTAACTGTGGCATCTGCGAGTTCAGATGGTCGGGAGCGAGTTCTTTGTCATGGGCGCTGTTGTGTGTCTTTAGTGGTGGGTGCTATACATAATCTGTAGAATTAACATTTCACGGATGCAAATCAAACATCTAAACATCTATGAAAACCTGTTCGATTGTATAGCCATGTTCTCAGTCCTCTTGTTTTTTCCATAGCTATGGATATGGCTAATAAAGACACCTCTATTAGGGGTGCTAGTTTGTCATGTTCATAGTACACTTGTTCCATAGCATGGCGCACACGCCATTTCGAGGTGACAAGTTCGATTTACGGCATGATAACTATAGCTTTATTTTTTATGTTGTCTATTGCGTCCTTCTCTCTTCCTACTTCTTTCTATGAGTGTCTATCAATAAATACATTGTCTGTTTGTTCTGTAGTCCAATATTTCACAAACTTTTCTTGGTCCCGGCGCCTTTTTTTTTTTTTTAAATTATAATGATTATACGGCGCCCTAACCTAAGTAAAAGAATGACCATTTATATCTTGGTTAAATTAACTATAAGGCTTTTACAATATTTCGCGGCGCTTCTGTAAAGAGGTCGCGGCTCCCTGGGGTTTCGCGGCGCACAGTTTGGGAATCACTGCTGTAGTCCATTGTGGGTAGGTTGTGTGATAATTGTTGATAAACGTTGTATCACGAGAGGATCCTGTGGGATTTTGTTAGTGGGCAAACAAAACGTAATGTGGCTTTTATAGGTTAGTGAAATTATTTGACTAATCACTATCAATTCAAAGAAACGAACGGATTGGCTTGCTGACAGTCACGGTAGGTACAGAACAAGCAATTGGCGGGGCTAATGTGATTAATGCAAAGGTTAAACAACATTAAAAGTAACTGGTTTAGGACGAGCAAAGGAAATCAAAATTACAATTTTGAGAGCATGCATCTTCCCTGTAGCAACATACGGATGTGAGTCATGGGCTATCTCCCAGTCCTTAAGAAACAAAAAAATATGGGATTTTGATCTGAAATACTATAGAGAGATTTTCAGAATACCAAGAGATGAAATACTTAAATTTTGACAGATCTGAACATAAAGGAAGATTGGCTAATCAACAGCATCTAGTCTTGGAAGCTGAAATATTTTGGTCAAATCAAGCGCCATGGGGGGTTAAAAAATAATCTTCTTCTTCTTGTTCGCTGACTGTAAACTCCGGCGGAAAGTTCTGGTTGTTCATCCACCTATGGACTGCAGTCCTGTTCCAGAACCTGAGTGTGGCGTGTGCTTCCATTTGACAGATCTGACTCATTTGTGTGCAGACTGCTGGTTCCTTGCCTCTCAGGCAGACGCACATCGACTTCAAAGGACGCTTTCAATAAGTCGATTCTTACGACATGCTTTTAGGTAGGCAGTGGGTCTATTCTTGTTTTCCATATAAAAGGGCCCCGAAACTCACACGGGGAAAGGAAAATAATAATAGCAGAAGGTATGGTACCAAGAATGAAGTGCAGGGGCCGACCAACACAAAGGTGGGCACATGGAATAAGTGACTCCTTGAATATGAAAGTACGAGAGGCGGGAGAACTGGCGTGATGGGAGGGACATTCTGCAAAGGTTATGCTACATGACGATGTGATTATTGCTCTCAGTGAGGCAGACGAGTGGTGAGTGGTTCACCCGACGAGTGG
The DNA here is from genome assembly GCA_905116865.2 of Candidula unifasciata. Classification (NCBI taxonomy): domain Eukaryota; kingdom Metazoa; phylum Mollusca; class Gastropoda; order Stylommatophora; family Geomitridae; genus Candidula; species Candidula unifasciata. The sequence continues at coordinate 1,191,119 of CAJHNH020000668.1, forward strand.
TGAGTGGTTCACCAGACAAGTGGTGAGTGGTTCACCCGACGAGTGGTGAGTGGTTCACCCGACGAGTGGCGAGTGGTTCACCCGACGAGTGGTGAGTGGTTCACCCGACGAGTGGTGAGTGGTTCACCCGACGAGTGGTGAGTGGTTCACCAGACAAGTGGTGAGTGGTTCACCCGACGAGTGGTGAGTGGTTCACCCGACGAGTGGTGAGTGGTTCACCAGACGAGTGGTGAGTGGTTCACCCGACGAGTGGTGAGTGGTTCACCAGACAAGTGGTGAGTGGTTCACCCGACGAGTGGTGAGTGGTTCACCCGACGAGTGGTGAGTGGTTCACCCGACGAGTGGTGAGTGGTTCACCAGACGAGTGGTGAGTGGTTCACCAGACGAATGTGAATTGCCAACATTGGAAAGACTGCAGGAAATTCAGGTTAAAAAAAACGTACTGTCAGACATGAACACTATGCAGGTAGGCAAAGAATAAAAGTAAACCAACAGAGAACTGGTGTTATCAGTCACTGCCAGCAGAGAAGCATGCTGAAGATGGGATCCTAGTGCTTATGGACTTGTCCTATATGCAGTGAGGATAATCTTTCAACTAACTAACTAACTAACTAACTAACTAACTAACTAGCTGGCTGGCTGACTGACTGACTGACTGACTGACTAACTAACTAGCTAGTTAGTTAGTTAGTTAGTTAGTTAGTTAGCTAGCTAACTAACTAACTAACTAACTAACTAACTAACTAACTAACTAACTATCTGACTGACTGACTGACTGACTGACTGACTAACCAACCAACCAACCAACTAACTAACTAACTAACTAACTAACTAACTAACTAACTAACTAGCTAACTAACTAACAACTAACTAGCTAACTAACTAACTAAACTAACTAACTAACTAACTGACCGACTGACTGACTAACTAACTAACTAACTAACTAACTAACTAACTAACTAACTAACTAACTAACTAACTAACTAACTGACTGACTAATTAACTAACTAACTAACTAACTAACTAACTAACTGACTAACTAATTAACTAACTAACTAACTAACTAACTGACTAACTAACTGACTAACTAGCTGACCGCCTGACTAACTAACTAACTAACTAACTAACTAACTAACTAACTAACTAACTAACTAACTAACTAACTGACTGACTAACTAACTAACTGACTGACTAACTAACTAACTGACTGACTGACTAACTAACTAACTAACTAACTAACTAACTGACTAACTAATTAACTAACTAAATAACTAACTAACTAACTAACTAACTAACTAACTAACTAACTAACTAACTAACTAACTAACTAACTAACTAACTAACTGGCTGACTAACTAACTGACTAACTAACTGACCGCCTGACTAACTAACTAACTAACTAACTTACTGATTAACTAACTAACTAACTAACTAACTAACTAACTAACTAGCTGACTGACTAATTAACTAACTGACTGACTAACTAACTGACCGACTGACTGACTAACTAACTAACTAACTAACTAACTAACTAACTAGCTAGCTAATGTCTAAGTACCAGTGTTCGAATCCTGCGGGAGGCGATTTAAAAAAAGAGAGCGGGGGGGGGGGGGGGGGCTCTTGTCGCTTGCTTATTCTTCGTGTTAACCGTCTGTACGCTCTACAGGGAATTCTAGTTGTTCGTCCACTTCTGAAGTTTGGTCTTGTTCCAGAACTTGCGTTTTGCATGCACAGTCATATTACAGTTCTGGTTAGTGGGTCGTTTCTTTTCTTTCTCCGAAAATGTGACACCAGAACCCACACGGGGTTTATGGCTTTTATTTATAGGTACTGGAGTGACGCCATAGATGAGACTGGGGCCTCACCGTGTATTGTGCTCGAAGACAGAGTCGGACATTACAGCCAACTTTCACCCTGGAGACAGCGCACCATTTTTTTATAGCGTACCGGCTGGTTGGTTGGCTGTGAATTGGCTGACTGATCCGTTAGCTGACTGATTTATTGGCCGGTGTTTTACGAGTTCGTTGTTTTTTTGTTTTGCGCAGTGGCGGTACCATAGCCAACGAGGCCGGTGTTTGAATTTGTTGGTTATTTTATTGGTGAGTTGGTTGATTGTTTGATGGCTGATTGGTTGCAGCTGATCCTTTGATGGCTGATTGGTTGCGGTTGATTGTTTCGATGGTTGATTAGTTAATGAGCTGATTTTTCTCGAGAGTTGGTCAATTATTGATGTGTTGTTGCTGTATACCAATAGGTAAATAATAAAAGCCACATTAGGAATATTGAAGTAATTTGTTGATATTAATGTTTCAATAGAAATTGTTGCATTCTAATTAAAATAGACAGCACAGAAATACGATCATTATTAACATTATACAAACATAGCTTCAGAAATCACACGACTACTTTTCCCCCTTAATAATGTTTATTGATGGTGGTGATGATAGTGGGAAGAAATGTCACCAAGACTCTAAACATAATTTTTTTGTGTGGTAAATACCCTGAACTAACTAAACAATAGATTCACAATTACTAATAAAACACAAATTCATTCATTAACTCGCGCGTGCGCAGAACCTTTTTATGTGATATGTTGGTCAATTTTGTAGTTGAAATGTTGTCTACAAACTATTCTTTTAGATGTCACCATGCACTCAAAAATCAGCATCCAGCAACCACCTGTCCAATTTCCTGCACTGTTATGACATGCATGATTTAAAATTGTCTGGCCAGATACAATCTCAAACAGTAAACTACTTCAATTCACAAACCAAGAAACTCTAGACGGTATGATAACCAAGAGAAGATGGAAATGGCTTGGCGACGTTATGAGAATAAATCCTGATACCTGCCAAAACAGCTCTCACATGGATACTAGAGGGAAAGGTGAAAAAGTGTCACACATAAAAAAAAAAAACATGGAGATGAACGATAGAGAGTGTCCTGAGTGCGGCATCTCTGACATGGAAAACTGCACTGAAGATTGCGCAAGACAGGCAAGCATGGAAAGACCTCTCTGAAACCTCATGTGCCACTAGTCATGAAGAGAATTTATAATGATATCGATTTAACTTGGGTGTCTGTCAGTATACAAGTATGCCATTCAATTTCGCAGAAAAAGTGTTAAACTAATTGTAATAATCTGCCAAGTAATCTGGCTTATTTACTGCAACACTGATTGCTCATTCATTCAAGCAATTGTCATCTCTGATAGTACTGTCTCTTGCCTTGGTTAACCCCTTTCTTCTCCACCGCACGCCTCTGCCAACTACTGTTCGTCACCTCCGTCTCGTGATATAACTTACCTAGTGTTATCGCTTGCATAAGATTTTCAATTGACTGTAGTTTTTTAAAAAGGATTTTATGTATTCTAATGTCACTGAAAAATGTCAGTTTTTATTTGTTTTCAAACAACTCTGTTCAGTCCTTGTCTTTTTAGAACCTCTATATTTGAGTGTTTTGTTACCATGAATTACAACCTATTCTTGCTTATATCCACATGTGCAGGACGGTAATTTTACTTTGTAATTGCTCGTTTGTTGTCCATGTTTCTGTGCTATATAGACAATCGTTGTACGGTGTAACAGTGTGTAACTTATGTTTACAGAGACGCAGTCAGTGGTAACAATAAACACATTTAAACAATTCAGGGGCGTCGATATAAAATGGTTATAAATTATCTAGGGGTGAGGGATTCTGAAAGCGGCCTTATTCTTGTATAAATGCACAATAATAATAATAATTTTGATGTTATGAATGGCAAAAATAAAATACTTGAAACAATTGGAATGACATGGCTAATTCCCCCCCTCCCCCCCCCATACATTTTGATGGTGCGGGGCCTCCCAAGCTCTGGCACCCCTGTAACAAAAATAAGTTGAGGTCAAACATCAGTATTAAGATCAATAAGGCTTCAGCAGATCAACCATAGTCCAGGGATTAAGTGAGATTGTTGACGCTGCCAACGAACACCAGCCCGCCTCCAATGACGATAAAAAGTCCTCCAATAATGCTCAGTAATAAGGAATAACCAGTGTGCCCAATGCGTGAGTCATAAATGGTTGCGCCCCAGACAATAAGGCAGATCAGAATAAACAGCGCTGCAAACGAAACAAAACAATACTGTTAAGAGGTACCTAGAGCACACACAACATTTTTGTATTTACAATGTAAGACCAATTATTTTATAATGGTCATTTGTAGAGACATTTGTTAATACATTAGCACACTGTAAGTAAAAGAAAAAACCATGGTTGTCATGGCAACAGCCGTCATTTTGGGGGAAAACAACTTGTACTTAGAATCCTTAAATTTAAAAAAAAAATAAAAATAAAAACGTACTTATTGAGAAATATGTGATGTTAACTGTAAGGCAATAAAGGATAAA
>CAJHNH020000668.1:1198005-1228005 GCA_905116865.2 Candidula unifasciata
TTTCTGCCTACCCCGGGCGTGAACCCGGACCACAAGGAGTTCGTCACCCAGTTGCCTCGAAGTCAGGTTTAACCAATTAGGCTAACAAGCCTTTACTAGATAAAACCTATTTCCAACACAAAACATACACATTTCAGGAGATACAAATTGTTTTAACACAGATAACTTAATTGCGAAAATAAAGTTTATGTACAGTACAGATAGGGCATTTTAGCTGAGTTGAACTGTGTCAAAAACCGACATCAGAGCATTCAGAACATTCCCTTAAGCGCTCCGACCTCATCTTCATAATCCAGCTAAAATTTACAGTTCTGTTGGTGCCAGTAGCAGCTTGTTTAAATGTCCATCTTGTCTTTCTTCTGATTGTAGAGTGTCGACCAGATCCACAGCCTACTCTTCGGATTTCCCATTCTCTCACCACTGTTATATAAGATCAATTCACGCTTCTGAATTGTTCACCTTCCCCCAAAGGGTCTGGACCAATTCCGCATCAGTTACCCGCCCAGTGGCTCAGGGCCATGCCTGCCTATTCACTTCATACACATCGACATGCCTGGAGAAAATATCCAAAGGACGCTTACTAGCAGAGATATTTGATCTGATGCTTGCAATCTAAACAGAGCATGCCTTTTCTACTGTTCTTAGCATTCTTTGTGAGTCTGTTACAATCACAACATGTGTGTGTGTAGCTGGTTCTTAGGCCAGCGAAAAGCTGCAGTGACTGCCTCCAAATTCATTCGCAGATTAGATGTTTGAATGCTTTCTGGACACACTGTAACCAAGGACAACGCCTTTATAATTCTTCATACGTCGTCCAGTGGCAGAGCGCTAAGATTTCCTAAAGCCGCCACAATTCGTTACCTGCGTCCTGAACTTTGTAAACAGAAAGATATGGTTCTGACACATGCAGTTGCTTTTGAGTGTCGCTGAATTTGCACTTTGGTTATAAAGAATTCACTCATTTACTTTATTTGTATAATTGTTATTGTAATAAGCACCCGATGAGATCAAGCGAAATATGCCAAACATCCGATTCAAGGGAAACTTTAATTAATCGCCGTTCCCAACAAGCTTGTGATGGAGCTTTGGGTATATTCTCATTTCCTCCATCAATGAGGACTGAAACCCAGATAGGGAATGTTGGTACCAAAATGATCAATCCACTTACCCGCAACAATGCTTGACCATAGTACAAGTGTAGGCACTCCTTCGTGTTGTGGTTTCCTCGAAATTGCCAGTTTGAAATTATAAAATGCAAGGCAAAAAGCGGCCAGACTGGCACAAATACCTAATAATGCAAAAGCCTCACAGGCTTTTAGTTCGGCTGAAATTAAACATGGCTAATGAGCGAAAACATTTAACAAAAACTGCGATAACAGAGGGACAACAAGGACATGTACAATAGTGTCTACATCAGCCATCAATATCATGTCCTTGTCAATGCTGCCCATTCCTGCTTTCATTCATTCATTCATTCATTCATTCATTCATCGGTATCATCATCTCTATCATCTTCTTCTTCTTTTTTCTTCCTCTTCTTCGTCTCCCTTCATCTTTTTCTTCCTTCTTCTCATTTTTTTCTTCTCCTTCTTCTTTTCCTCCTCCTTCTCCATATCCTCCATTGGAGCAAAGGGCCTCAACTAGCTCACCCCCCCCCCCCGCAAGCCGACTCATCTCCTGCAATTTCCTCTGTGTCCTCATAGTATTATTCATCACTTTCTTCAGTTCTCGTTTCTATATGTTTCAAGAATTCATATATTTCGTTTGCCAGTTGGACCTCAGTATTAATGAAACAGTAATCAAACCGTTGTGCAAATTTTTTGTTAATGAAGAGAAAGACCCCACATTCCGGCACTAAACATTATTTGGGAGCGGGTGAAAAGAATGTTTCTTTGGATTTACAAGAGGCATAATCCTAGCTTAACAGCATAATAATAATTCCTAATGGGAGTTGACCCCCCACCCCCACCAAATGTAGGGGTTGGGAGGGGATTGTGGGAGTGTGTTCAATAAGTCTGGAATCCCATTACATTAGCGAATTCATCCTGTTGCAAGTCATATGACGTCATAGCTACTTCCAATCTACTTTTTAATGGCGATCACTGTACAGAGCGCTGATTCCATTTTAAATACAGACAAAATAACTTACCAGTCATCTAGGAGACCTCAGCCGACATGTTGGTCACCTTTTTTTTTCTTATATTTTTGTCCCTTTCAAACCCATGCTTTAACCATACGAGGACCAGTCAACATCTATGAATTTATTCAAGAGTTATTTTGAGACCAGCCCATATATTGTAGTTTACATCTTAATTTATAACCGTTTTGTCTGGGGTTGTCACAGACCTAATCGGTTTATAAACGCCTAGCACAGACATCTGAGCTGAAATAGTGTGGAAAGATGGATGGGTGACATACATCGTATGGTGTTTGGTGATCGCTAACTCTATTTTCCCTCTTTGTCACAGGATGTTACTAATATCTGGAGGCCTGGTCAACGATCAGTATCCTAAAACACATCCAGTATAACCTATACACATGATGCAGTATGCGGGATCCCCAATGAACACCTCACTTATGTTCATGCATCATTGTCAAGTGTTACATGAGAGGACAACTGTAAATTGTGCCTGCATGATCATCATCAGCTTGTTTCCTCACGCCAGGAGCTTTTTATGTGGTCATGCTGCCAACATCTGCCACGACCAGAGATTGGCATAAAGTTTAGTTTATACCAATTAAAAGATAAAACGGAACTTTATAACGTGAGCATACCAGTTATGACATCAACACTATATAGTGGTATATAGTTCTTCCGGTTAAAATGGACGCTAGACAGCGGCGCTGTTCGGAGCAGAGGCAAATTTTTTGCTTCTGCCGGACGGTGGCCGAAGTATTTTTGCTCCATTTGTAGACTGGATATAGTTTCGTCGCCCAGCTTCTGAGTTGAATGCATGGCGTGACCCTGTGAGCTGCGGATTGCATTTGGAATGTCTTTTTTCGACTGTAACCAACGTGGTGTGAATTGTAGATTCAGAAAATGGCGCGATGCCTGTCGTGCAATGCTGGCGGGGCCCGTATTAAAATTGATCGCGCGGGCAACTGCTGATCTGTTGGTGACAAGTTCTGCTATTATCAATGATGAACTGCATTTCTAATGTTGGACTGTTTGTGTTAGCACTTCGGATGGCTACCATATGCTTTAATGCGAGTGTATGCTAGATATGCTGAGACAGCAGTCTGTCAATTTTTCCACAAGGGACTGTGATAGACATTCTGAGTGTTTTTCGCTGGCACAGGAGCGGAGCAAAGATGGGGCGACCCGTTTGCTATGAAGCTGAAACTAAGACTACCAGACATAGTGGTATATGACATATATTTTCAAGGTTTTTACCAACTCCAGTGCCTTGTTTTATTACTAAATTCACAAGACTTTGTACCTGTTTAAGGCCCCCTGTAAGAAATACCAGCACTTCAGATGAACAGGACAGCTTGGACAGATAAGTCACCAGCAAATGCAGTCAACCCTAACACTCAGTGCCAGTTACCTAAGTCCAAAATTCCACAGTGTGGCAATGATGATACATGCTGCTGCTAGAGACAAACCAAGAGTCCATCTCGAGTAGAGAATTCTTTGCTTCCCTAGCTGGTTTTCTTTTGTCTTGCTGATTTCATTCCTTTACTTTTTAATATTTGTTTTGCAGTGATTAAATGATATTTTATTATTTTACATTATGTGGTTAGTATCCATCCTTCACAGTTCTTAAGTTGTCTGGAATGTATGCGATATTGTATAGTTTATGTTACAGGTGGTAATTTGACTAGCATAGAATTACTATCTAGTCTGGGAGCTTAAAAGTAGTGGGGAAGTCAGTCTAAGTTGCGTTGGGATGTTAATGAATTCCGTAGTGCCATAATTTGAGTCGTTTCACCCCTGAAGTATGCTGCATGTTCTTGGGAGCTGCGGGATACAGCGCAGACCACTGCGAGCCAACATCTCAACACTTAAACTACTTCATAGTGTCTTTTGGTTCATTAGTGGAAACCATAAAAAGACACGTGACACCAGCGTTATGTGACAACATCTTTGTGACCCCTGACTGTCAATAATTTCTGACCCAGATGTTCTTTCATGCCACAATGCAAAACTAATAATCACCCTTCATCCTAGTATTCTCCTGCCTCTCTTCCCCTCTGTTTTTTCCCAGCAACCGGATATAAGCAATAAAATTACAACATAATTACCAGTCATCCCAGTTACTGCAAAACACTCCACAGAGTAACAGCCTTTCCAGAGACCAATGGTTAATCTGCTTCGAATCGTTGAATCCTTCCGGAGATCTGCAACTGCGCTGCTTGCAGACTGTACCACAAACCACTCTGAAGTGGACTGACCAACGATGTGCAGAACTGTGCCGGTTAACAAAGACACTAAACCAGCCAGAACGAGAATGCTGGGTCCCTGATGTAGAGCCATCACAACCTGTTGTAAAAACATAGTATTGGAAGCTAAAGAGGACCGATTTCATTGCACCGGGTTTCGTCCCATATGGCTTGATCTCTCTCCGTAGAACGGATAGCACCCTGCCGACAGCGTCTTACAAAAGAGTAAATATCATACATACATAATAAGTTTAACTGCCCAGTTTCACCCGGAATAGTGAAAAAAAAAAATCTTATTCTCCCTTAAAAAAAAACTACAACTGTATATTTAACATCCTATCTTTCACTTAATCTTTGTCTCCACCGCTGCCGTATCGTTGGTTATTGTCCCTAAGTGCCTCCGAGGCAACTAGCTCCCGTACTTAACAGTTTGTGAGATGACAAATGTATTGTCTCAGACTCACAAACATAAGTGGCTTCAAGAAAGATAACAGAGAAATATATATATATGGATGGATGGATTAATGGATCTATCTATCTATCTTATTATCTATCTATCTATCTTATCTATCTATCTATCTTTATCTATCTTATCTATCTATCTTTATCTATCTTATCTATCTATCTTTATCTATCTTTATCTATCTTTATCTATCTTATCTATCTATCTATCTATCTATCTATCTATCTATCTATCTATCTATCTATCTATCTATCTATCTATCTATCTATCTATCTATCTATCTATCTATCTATCTATCTATCTATCTATCTATCTATCTATCTATCTATCTATCTATCTATCTATCTATCTATCTATCTATCTATCTATCTATCTATCTATCTATCTATCTATCTATCTATCTATCTATCTATCTATCTATCTATCTATCTATCTATCTATCTATCTATCTATCTATCTATCTATCCATCTATCTATCTATCTATCTATCTATCTTATCTATCTTATCTATCTTATCTATCTATCTTTATCTATCTTATCTTATCTATCTTATCTTATCTATCTTATCTTATCTATCTTATCTATCTTATCTTATCTATCTTATCTTATCTATCTTATCTTATCTATCTTATCTTATCTATCTTATCTATCTTATCTTATCTATCTTATCTTATCTATCTTATCTTATCTATCTTATCTATCTTATCTTATCTTATCTATCTTATCTTATCTATCTTATCTTGTCTATCTTATCTTGTCTATCTTATCTTGTCTATCTTATCTATCTTATCTTATCTATCTTATCTGTCTATCTTATCTGTCTGTCTATCTGTCTGTCTATCTTATCTGTCTGTCTATCTGTCTGTCTATCTGTTTGTCTGTCTGTCTGTCTGTCTGTCTGTCTGTCTGTCTGTCTGTCTGTCTGTCTGTCTGTCTGTCTGTCTGTCTGTCTGTCTGTCTGCCAGTTTGTCTGTCTGTCTGTCTATCTATCTATCTGTCTGACTGTCAGTCTGTGTTCTTCTATGTTTCTACTTCTTTCTATGAATGCCGTTCACAATACTTTCTGTTACTTGATTAATTCATAATATTTAACTGCCTCAAATGGTTCCCCTCTCTGTTTATTTATAGAATTGACGTATACACGCCGGAAGCTACCAATCAAATACCTTTCTTAAATGTTTGTGTATTCTAGTAAGGCAATAAGGTCTACTGTGTTCGTAAATTGTTGCTGTGATTGTTATTCGACATTTGCTTTGTTAATATAGAAAGAAGTAGAAAGATAGAAGAACAGACTATACTACATAAAAATCGAAAGCTTTAGTTACCGTGCCAGGAATTGAACCTGTCACCTCCAGACGGCGTCTGCGCCTCGCCATGAATACAAGTGCACTAAGAACATGGTCAACTAGGCACCCCCCAAAAAGGTGTCTTATTGGCCATGTCTGTCGTACAGCTTGAAACGCACAAGTATGCAATACGTATAGAATTAATTTCATACCATTGAAATGGCACTATAGGTTACAGAAATTTATATTAACGAAGCAAATGTCGAATAACAATCGATTCTGATAACACAACATAACATAAAACGTCGTAAACAGACACTTTCCAGATTGTTTAGCCTAAATATTATTTTTCAGTACAACTATTTTAGAGATGCATATACACAGTATTCTCGTTATATTATTTATTATTATTTTTTTTTTTTTTTAACCAGTAAGACTCAAACCATATGATTTTCCACAACAGCAAAATAAAAACCAAGAAAACCCACACAGAAACTAAAAAGCCCAGATTTTGTAGGGCAACCACAGCTTGGCCTAGATTAGATACTGACCTATATAGCAGGAACGCGGACAGGACGTGAAATTAGGTCGGCAGACCTGTGTGGATATGGAGGAATCAAAACCAGTCGTAGTGTGAGAATGGAAACAAACACGGAAAATGTTCACTGAGGGGGGGGGGGGGGGGGGGGGGGGGGTTGTTGACACACATTCCAAAACCACACGCTACCAACTTCACCTCTCGCCTCAATATCCACTACATTCCGATTGTACAATAAAAGATTAAGCTGATACAACATTAGAATAAATTGTATAAATCTAAAAGTAATTAAACACTTGTCTGCCTGTCTGTCTGTCTGCCAGGTTGTCTATCTATCTATCTATCTATCTATCTATCTATCTATCTATCTATCTATCTATCTATCTATCTATCTATCTATCTATCTATCTATCTATCTATCTATCTATCTATCTATCTATCTATCTATCTATCTATCTGTCTGTCTGTCTGTCTGTCTGTCTGTCTGTCTGTCTGTCTGTCTGTCTGTCTGTCTGTCTGTCTGTCTGTCTGTCTGTCTGTCTGCCTTTCTGTCTGTCTGTCTGCCAGGTTGTCTGTCTGTCTATCTATCTATCTATCTATCTATCCGTCTGTCTGTCTATCTGTTCATCCCTCTGTCTATCTTTATGTCTGTATTGGTCTCTGTCTTTGTCTCTGATATTTTCACTTACCTATGCATGTACAATGAATCCACAAGAATACTGTACGACCTGCCTCAGTTAGTAAGTGCGGTTTAGATTGTAACTACTCAGACGAAAAAACCTTAATCATACAAAGATTTACTATGTTATTTACCAGGGCTATTCAACTAAGATTATTCAGGGGACAGCATGCTGGAAATGGAAATCGTCGTCCAGCGATGGCCCATGTACCAGCATAGAAAGATTATTAATACAAAATGACTGGCAGTGATCTGTGGGCCATTTGTTAGGCGTCCGCGGGTCAAATTTTGCCCCGCGTGCCGCCAGTTGAATAGCCCTTCGATATATGATAAATAGAATACAAACCATCTTACGTAGAAATGTAAAATAAAACACAGATAATCCACACGCTAGCCCTAAAGCTTTGAGCCAGTCTGTCAGGCCCAGACCACAAACACACGAAGACCCGGGTTTTGAGCGGCCCTGTTGTTTAAAACCGGCTGGATCTTGTTGGGAAACTTCTTTTAGTCAATCGCCAGTCAACTGGCAAAGGCGAAAATTTTGAAGAAAAAAAAAGGACCATGGCAGGGCTGCCAACAGGATTTTTTGGAGAAAAAAAAAAGAACTAAGCCGAACACCCAAGCAATACATACATTTTTTTTTAATGCACACAATTTATAGTTACATAAAAGAAACATTTGCCACTTTTATACAAGGATATATTTTGAAAAGGCATCATATAAAAACCCAGATCTGGGGGGAAAATTCCATTATTGGTAGCCCTGGACCAAGGCAGTCAATCTTCACTGTGGAGATATCGCACAATGTTTTATAAATTAATCAATTAACAGAAAGTTTTATTTAAAGGAATGTTTTATAAACAGGCTGGCTGGCTATCTGTGAATGGACGGATTTGTTGAATGATCGTTTAGCTGACTGATTTATTGATTGTTGTTTGAATTTATTGGTTATTTCATTGGTAAGTTGGTTGATTCTTTGATGGTTGATTGGTTGCAGTTGATTGGTTGTAGTTGATTGTTTTGATGGTTGATTGTTTTGATGGTTGATTGTTTTGATGTTTAATTAGTTGTCGTTGATTGTTTTGATGGTTATATAGTTAAGGAGCAGATTTTTCTCGAGAGCTGATCAATTATTACTGTGTTGTTGCTACATATTGATTGTTAATAAAAAAAATATAAAAAAAAACCGCATCAAAAGCAATGAAGTGATTTGTTGATAATAATGCTTCAAGGGGAAGTTTGGCATTCTAATTAAAATGGGCGGCAGAAAATCAGATCATTATTAACACTAAACAAACATAGCTTTAGAAATCATAAAACTTGGTTTCACCTTATTATTTTGTATGAGGTTGTTTGATAGTGGGGACAAAAAATTGTCATCAAGAACCCTAACAATAATTTTGTTGTTGTAAATACTCGGAACTAACTAAATAAAAGATTCGCAATTACTAATAAACCAAACTATTAATTCGCGCGTGCGCAGAACCCTTGTATGTGATATATTGGTCACTTTTGTAGCTGACATTTAGGCTACGAGCTATTCTTGAAATCGTCACCATGCACTCAATAACCGTCCATAACCCCCTGTCCGGTTTCCTGTTATGACATACCATGAATTTTCGCCCCCCCCCCTCCCCTCCCAATATTTATAGAGTGTCTGTCAGTATTCAAGTATGCTACTCATTTTTTTTTCTGCTCAAACGACAGACTACGAGGGAGACCAAGAAGACGATGGAGAACTAATATCCAGACACACCTACAAATACTTGGTGTTACCAATTGAAAAGAGATGGCCAACCAGAGAGATGAATGGAGGCGGGTGATAGCTGCAGCAATGAACCTCAAGGGCTCGGAATGCTGAAGAAGAAGAAACGACAGAAAGAAACAGAAAAGTTATGATCATTATAACAATAATCTGCCAAGTGATCTGGCTTATTTACTGAAGAACTTATTGCTCAACCATTCAAGCTCCCCGTGTGGGTTCCTGGGTCCTGTTATAGGGAAAACAAGAATAGACCCACTGCTTACCCAAAAGCATGTCGTAAGAGTCGACTAATTGGGTGCTTCCTTCAAAGTCTAAGTGCATCTGCCCGAGAGGCGAGGAACCAGTAGTCCGCATACAAATTAGTCAGATATGTCAAACGGATGCACACGCAACACTAAAGTTCTGGAACAGGACTGCAGTCCAGAAGTGGATGAACAACCAGAACGTTTGGCCAGAATGTACAGCTGGTGAATGCGGAGACGAAGAATCATTCAAGCAGTTGCCATCTCTAATATAGTCTCTCGCTTTGGTAAAAAGAAACAAAAAATCTGTCATAGAATCAAGGCCGAAAGGTTGCTATATCCATAGTACCGAGCCTCATGGTTTTTGAATATATATTAAAAAAAAAAAAAAATCCTTTTTCCACGGCAACCCCTCTCCCAGCTACTGTTCGTCACATCCATCTCTTGATATACCTTCCCCATCGTTATCGCCTGCATCGGAATTTCCATCGACCATGGTTTTTTTGAAAGAATTTTATATGTTCTAATGTCTCTGAAAAATGTCCGTTTTTATTTGTTTTCAAACAACTCTTTGTTCAATCCTTGTCTTTTCAAAACCTCTATATTTGAGGGTTTTGTTACCATGAATTACAACCTATTCTTGCTTATATCCACACGTGCAGGGCGTTAATTTTACTTTGTAATTGTTGGTTTGTTGTCCACGTTTCTTTGCTATATAGACAATTGTTTTACTGTGTAACAACGTGTAAATTATGTTTGCAGAAACGCAGTCAGTTTTAACAATAGAAGCATTAAAACAATTCAGGGGCGCTGACACAAATAGTTATCAATTAGAGGGGGGGGGGGGTGTGCATAAGGCGGCCTAATCCTTGTACAAATGCACTATAATAACAAAAATTATGATTTTCTGAATAGCAAAATTATATTATTATACTTAAAAAAGAGAGATATATAAACATATACTTGAACAATTGGAAGAAATGGCCAAGTGCCCCCCCCCCCCCTTTCCACTTCCATTTTGATGGTGCAGGGTCTCAACGTGTCGAGCTCACAAGTTCTGGCGCCCCTTTAAGACATATAAGCTGACGTCAAACATTAGTAAAAAGATTAATAACGCTTCATCAGATCAAGCATAGTCCAGGGATCCAGTGACATTTGTAATACTTCCAACGAACACCAGCACGCATCCAATGACGATGAGAAATCCTCCAGTAAAGCTCAGTGAGAAGGAACAACCAGTGTGTCCAAGTTTTGATTGATCAATGGTCGCGCCCCAGACAATAAGGCAGATCAGAAAAAACAGCGCTGCAAACGAAACAAAACAATATCGTTAATTGTAGAGCAATAAGACTATTCCTGACCATTCTCCACACGTCCTCGGCCAAGTTGCAGCCATAACCAAAAATGAAAAAGCAGTTATAGCCACGCCTTGTCTCGGGAACATAACGAAGAAAAATACATACCTATCATTGCCATTATGTACTAATCTAGAACTCAGTCAAAAACCGATAATCACAGCTCATAGTGCCGCCAGGAGCACTAAACTCAGTAGGTTCAGCTGTAAACCTGACTTGTAACAGGAGAAATGACGACGAGAACGGTCAACATGAGCCAAGTTCTCAACCATCATCGATTCCCTATCAATGTCGGAACCGGAAGTCAAAGTTAATCATGTTTCTAACTGGATTATTAAATGGGGTTTTAAAATAAATACCAGCAAAGAAGTAGGCATGGAATAACTACAAAAGACAATGCTACTATGATATTGAGACCAGTCCAAAGAGTAACGAGCACACGGTTTCTAGGAATGATTCTGGACAAACTGCGGAATAAAGGCAAACATATTGATACAATGGCAGCCAAATGTAAAAGAATTAGCAACTTTTTAAGGATAATTAAAGGTAACTGTATGTGGATCTCATCAAGCCACACTCTTACAATTTTAAAAAGCTTTCCTGACCGGTAAAATTGTCTATGAACAACTTATTGCACACAAGGTCAGCTAGATTGTATACAGTGCCAAGCACTGGCCACCATTATGGGTGCAGGTGAAGGCACATCCAGAGAAGCAATAGAAATAGCGGTAGGTGTAGAGCGGTTATACGTGAGAAGGAAGCAGGCTTCAGACCGCACACAGTCATGATCATGTAGCATGTGACCCTTTTAACACCAATACAAACAATTTCAAAGGGGTGCGATAAGAAACATTCTCAGACCAGCAAGATAGGATGCTGCAGCAGAAATAAATATTAATGAGAAACTAGCAAGGACATTTGAACTAAGTAAGAGATATCAACCTCAGATAACACCATGGAAATGGAAACCACCATTTGTAGACATGAGCCTAGTAAAACAGGTTACACAAAACCCTGATCCACTAAAAGTAAGAACCATAGCAAAGGAGCACATTTGAAACATTGAAACATACAACATACGCGGAAGGATCATACAATTAGAAAGGCGTTTACAAAATCTTATGAAATCACAGACATTAAGTCAGTTTTCACAGCCGAACTAGTCGGCATATTGAAAGTACAAAAGGGGGAAAAAAGGGGGGGGGGGGGGGGGTGGACACTACGGTAGGAAAAAAAACGAACAATAGGCTTGTCTCTGGATTTAGCATTAAAGGGGTGCAACTCTAAGAAATAAAGCAATGACGTTATTAGGTGCTTTATTTTTTAGTTACCCCAAACACAAGAAATCCAGGGGAAATCAACAACCGACGAGAGAGTCGACTATTTCAGTGGGTGCATATAGTTAGTCATTTAGCAGCTCCTTTGCCGTGCAATTTTTTGCTGTGCAGTTGTGTGTTTTTTGGCCTATTTTGTGTGTGTGTGTGTGTGTGTGTGTGTGTGCGCGCGCGTATTTTTCTGTGTGTTGGTGCAATAGGGAGGGTGCAGTTTTTGTGGGTGCTTTCTTGTTTGTTTGCTGGGAAGGAGGAACTAGGCTGCATACAGTCGTGGGAACTAGGCTGCACACAATCGTGGGAACTAGGCTGCATACAGTCGTGGGACCTAGGCTGCACACAATCGTGGGAACTAGGCTGCATACAGTCGTGGGAACTAGGCTGCACACAATCGTGGGAACTAGGCTGCATACAGTCGTGGGATCTACGCTGCATACAGTTGTGGGACCTAGGCTTCATACAGTCGTGGGAACTAGGCTTCACACAATCGTGGGAACTAGGCTGCATACAGTTGTGGGACCTAGGCTTCATACAGTTGTGGGACCCAGGCTTCATACAGTCGTGGGAACTAGGTTGTAAACAGTCTTGAGATCTAGGGTGCATACAGTCGTGGGACCTAGGCTGCATACAGTGGTGGGACCTAGGCTGCATACAGTCATGGGACCTAGGCTGCATACAGTCGTGAGACCTAGGCTGCATACAGTCGTGGGACCTAGGCTGCATACAGTCGTGGGAACAAGGCTGCACACAGTCGTGGGAACTAGGCTGCATACAGCCTTGGGATCTAGGCTGCATACAGTCGTGAAAACTAAGTTGCACACAATCGTGGGAACTAGGCTGCATACAGTCTTGGGATCTACGCTGCATACAGTTTTGGGACCTAGGCTTCATACAGTCGTGGGAACTAGGCTGCACACAATCGTGGGAACTAGGCTGCATACTGTTGTGTGCAATATATGGGTATATGAAAGGGAAGTTCATTATTGAACGTAAAACACTTGGTGCGGTGCAGCACACATTGAACGCAATGTGAAGAGAGAGAAGAACGATTGGCTCCAAGTCCCCGGAGAGGAAGGATGCGGTGATGTAGGTTCTAGTCTGGGTGTTGCCAGACTAGTCCTGCACACCCGCATGTTACACTGGCGTTAGGTGTCCAGGCTATCGGCGAGAGATGCCGCAGAGGCCGGGCCAGCGTGACAGAAGCTCGTGTGGTGAGATGGGAGATCTCAAGTACGTGTCAGGCCGCAGACGGAAGGTCTGGATAATCTTCACAAGGTATTGTGCATCGGCCTGTATGATCTTTCTAGTGATAGTGTACCCAAGGGATGGGTGTCATAGAGACAGACACGTACTCACGAGCAGTGGGTTTGCACGAGCAGGTAATGTTTGCTCGTTGTTAACCACGGAACAGGGTGGCAGTAGAAGTAGCCCAGAGCGTCCGGAGTGTGTGTTGCCTTGCCACTAGGAATGACTGTGGCAGTGTAAAAATTCATGTGGATTCATTGTTTTGGTTTTGAAATACATTAATTATATTTTGACGTTCAACATGTATCCAGCGTCCTTTATTGCTGTTGGGCGGGAGTGGTGACTTTGATCTGTAACACTATTAAGCATACCTGGATACTTGGCAAGTGTGCAGTGCATCAAGCTAGCATTTCGCACGCGTCACATACAGTTGTGGGACCTAGGCTGCATACAGTGGTGGGACCTAGGCTGCATACAGTGGTGGGACCTAGGCTGCATACAGTGGTGGGACCTAGGCTGCATACAGTGGTGGGACCTAGGCTGCATACAGTCGTGGGACCTAGGCTGCATACAGTCGTGAGACCTAGGCTGCATACAGTCGTGGGACCTAGGCTGCATACAGTCGTGGGAACAAAGCTGCACACAGTCGTGGGAACTAGGCTGCATACATCCTTGGGATCTAGGCTGCATACAGTAGTGAAAACTAGGTTGCAAACAGTTGTGGGCACTAGGCTGCATACAGTCGTTGGAACTAGGCTGCATACAGTCGTGGGACCTAGACTGCACACAGTCATGAGACCTAGGCTGCATACAGTCGTGGGACCTAGGCTGCATACAGTCGTGGGAACTAGGCTGCATACAGTCGTGGGACCTAGGCTGCATACAGTCGTGAGTCTTAGGCTACATACAGTCGTGGGACCTAGGCTGCATACAGTCGGGGAAACTAGGCTGCATACAGTCGTGGGACCTAGGCTGCACACAGTCATGAGACCTAGGCTGCATACAGTCGTGGGACCTAGGCTGCATACAGTCGTGGGAACTAGGCTGCATACAGTCGTGGGACCTAGGCTGCATACAGTCGTGAGTCTTAGGCTGCATACAGTCGGGGAAACTAGGCTGCATACAGTCGTGGGACCTAGGCTGCATACAGTCGTGGGACCTAGGCTGCATACAGTCATGGGACGTAGGCGGCATACAGTCGTGGGAACTAGGCTGCATACAGTCGTTGACACTAGGTTGCATACAGTCGTGAGGCACTAGGCTGCATACAGTCGTGGGAACTAGGCTGCATACAGTCGTGGGACGTAGGCTGCATAAAGTCGTGGGATCTAGGCTGCATACAGTTGTGGGACCTAGGCTGCATACAGTCATGGGACCTAGGCTGCATACAGTCGTGGGACCTAGGCTTCATACAGTCGGGAAACCTAGGTTGCAAACAGTCGTGGGCACTAGGCTGCATACAGTCGTGGGACCTAGGGTGCATGCAGTCGTGGGACTTTTGTGGGTTTTTGTTAGGGCTAGTTGTTGATGTTTTGGGGGTCCTCAAAAGCGTTCACATTGTGCAATATAGAACACTGGATATCGCAGGCACATGGCAATGTTTTTCTGTGGGTAGGAGAAAGTTGTTTTGCAAAATTTTTGTGTGTCTGAAACTTTATGTGCAATAGGAGAATTTTCCAATCGGGGTACTGTGAGACTGGCCCCAAAAAAAGCCTATCATTTTAGATACACACTGCTGGGTTCACGCACGAGCTGACAATCACAACAGTTTAACACGTTCATATATCTTGAGAGAGTGATCGGAATGCGGGGAGACGACAGACTATCGATCTGGTGGTGGCCAGAATGTAACATTGACGGCAGCTGACAAGGGTTTTGTTTTTGCCTTTTTTATTCTGAGTAGGAGGATGGTTGTAAATTAAAAAATTAACAAGAGATAATAAATCTGAAATAAAATTAAAAAAAAATTAAAATAAAATAAATGTCATTGTCATGGGTCTCGAACCCTCAGTATTCGGCTCTACAAAACGACGCATTGTCCCTTAGCATGCTGGTAAATTAAAAAGTTAACAAGAGGTAATACACCTACAATAAAACATTTTTTTTTAAATTGTCATGGGTCTCGAACTCCCAACCTTCGGCTCCACAGACCGACGCATTATCCATTAGGCCACTTAAAATTTGTTTGCGACCAGGCTGCTTTGAGATACCAGCTAAGTGATTTTCTGTACTTGTGTAGTAATGTATGATTTGTATGTGCCGCAACTTTCACATTTTGTTTGTATTTGTTATATTGTGAAGCTTGCTAATAAATTTTTTGATCGGTTTTATATCTTTTCTAAATATGCTTTGGAAGAACATGGCAACGCCTTGGAAGACACATGGCAATGCCTTGGAAGACACATGGCAACGCCTTGGAAGACACATGGCAACGCCTTGGAAGACACGTGGCAACGCCTTGGAAGAGACACATGGCAACGCCTTGGAAGACACATGGCAACACCTTGGAAGTCACATGGCAACGCCTTAAAAGACACATAGCAATGCCTTGGAAGACACGTGGCAACGCCTTGGAAGAGACACATGGCAACGCCTTGGAAGACACATGGCAACGCCTTGGAAGACACATGGCAACGCCTTGGAAGAGACACATGGCAACGCCTTGGAAGACACATGGCAACGCCTTGGAAGACACATGGCAACGCCTTGAAAGAGACACATGGCAACGCCTTGGAAGACACATGGCAACGCCTTGGAAGACACATGACAAAGCCTTGAAAGACACACGGCAACGCCTTGGAAGACACATGGCAACGCCTTGGAAGACACATGGCAACGCCTTGGAAGACACATGGCAACGCCTTGGAAGACACATGGCAACGCCTTGGAAGACACATGGCAACGCCTTGGAAGACACATGGCAACGCCTTGGAAGACACATGGCAAAGCCTTGGAAGACACACGGCAACGCCTTGGAAGACACAAGGCAACGACTTGGAAGACACATGGCAAAGCCTTGGAAGACACACGGCAACGCCTTGGAAGACACATGGCAACGCCTTGGAAGACACATGGCAACACCTTGGAAGATACATGGCAACGCCTTTGAAGACACATGGCAACGCCTTGGAAGACACATGGCAACGCCTTGGAAGACACATGGCAACGCCTTGAAAGAGACACATGGCAACCCCTTGGAAGACACATGGCAACGCCTTGGAAGACACATGGCAACGCCTTGGAAGACACACGGCAAAGCCTTGGAAGAGACACATGGCAACGCCTTGGAAGAGACACATGTCAACGCCTTGGAAGAGACACATGGCAACGCCTTGGAAGAGACACATGGCAACGCCTTGGAAGAGACACATGGCAACGCCTTGGAAGAGACACATGGCAACGCCTTTGAAGAGACACATGGCACCGCCTTGGAAGAGACACATGGCAACGCCTTGGAATAGACACATGGCAACGCCCTCGAAGAGACACATGGCAACGCCTTGGAAGAGACACATGGCAACGCCTTGGAAGAGACACATGGCAACGCCCTCGAAGAGACACATGGCAACGCCTTGCAAGAGACATATGGCAACGCCTTGGAAGAGACACATGGCAACGCCTTGGAAGAGACACATGGCAACGCCTTGGAAGAGACACATGGCACCGCCTTGGAAGAGACACAGTGGGAAAAGCCCAATCTTACCACCCTCGAAATTATTTGACTGTTCCACGACGTCATCGTGATGTCATTGGGGTAACTAAAAAATAAAGTACCCATTATTGCAGTTCAGGTTCCTTTCAACTTGAAGACAACAAGCAAAAACGAACACGACACTACTGTTAATAGCAGTAGTAGCAGTAGCAGCAGCAGCAGCAGAAGTAGTTGTGGTTGTAGTAGAGGTGGTGGTATTACTACTATTTATTACTACTTCTTTCACCACTATCACTACTACTACTACTACTACTACTACTACTACTACTACTACTACTACTACTACTACTACTACTACTACTACCTCTGCTGCTTCACCACGTCTACTACTACCACCACCACCACACAACCACCGCCACTGCGAAAACGACACCACTACCAACACCAACATCACAACCACCACCAATACTACTACTACTACTACTACTATCACCACTACTACTACTACCACTACTACTATTACTACTACTACTACTACTACTACTACTACTACTACTACTACTACTACTACTACTACTCTTACTACTACTGCTGCTCATGATGATGATGATGATGCTGCTACTACTACTACTGCTTATACTACCACCACTGCTCGACCATAATCACCCCCGCCACTACTACTACTGTACCACGTCTACTGCCACAACCATTATCACCACAACCACCACAACCACTACTACTACTTTCACTACTTCCACATCAGCTCGACCACTACTACTGCAGGTACTACTGTGATGAACTGATTATGCAGTTTGCTCAAAGTTCGGAATGAGGTAGACTCTGTTTAAGACTCTACACCACGCTTTCAAACATAAATCTTTAATTTTCTGTCTGTCTGTCTGTCTTTATACCTGCCTTCAGTCTGTCTATCCGTTTAATCCTGTTTTTGAGTGTCTGTGTCCGTCAGCTTGTCTAGCTGTTTGATCCTCTTTCTGAGTGTCTGTGTCTGTTAACTTGTCTAAGTGTTTGGTCATCTTTCTGAGTGTCTGTATCTGTCAACTAGTCTAGCTGTTTTATCCTCTTTCTGAGTGTCTGTCAACTAGTCTAGCTGTTTTATCCTCTTTCTGAGTGTCTGTCAACTAGTCTAGCTGTTTTATCCTCTTTCTGAGTGTCTGTCAACTAGTCTAGCTGTTTTATCCTCTTTCTGAGTGCCTGTCAACTAGTCTAGCTGTTTGATCATCTTTCTGAGTGTCTGTATCTGTTAACTTGTCTAAGTGTTTGGTCATCTTTCTGAGTGGCTGTGTCTGTCAACTTGTCTAGCTGTTTTATCCTCTTTCTGAGTGTCTGTGTCTGTCAACTTGTCTAGCTGTTTGGTCATCTTTCTGAGTGGCTGTGTCTCTTCAATCTGCCCGCCCATCGACCTGTCTGTGTCTGACTGCTAGCTATGTCCACCTGTCTCTGTTTGTGAGACTGTAAGCTTCTAATTTCCAACATGTGTTATTGAATGAATTATCATTTTGAAGATATTTTCTAATAGCCCTTTTATTTATCTTCGAAATAATAATTCAGTCAATCAAACGTGTTGCCAATTAATTAAACCGTACTTCAATTTCTATATAAATCTACTCGATAACAATTCTTACCACCGACCGGCCACGCCAGCCTCACAAAAAAGGGAATTCACGTTTCAATTGTATGGCCTTATATCTGGAGCTGGCCGCGTCATTCGCACAGTCAAGTATTGATGCATCACCTGCGACGTTTTGTTGACTTTACCTTTGGAAGTTTGTCCAGCCTTGGGGGCAAAGGTGGGACTGGTCCTCGCTTTGGCCCTCGTCCTGGCTTGGTCCACAATGTCCGCTAACTCTGTCAGAACTTTGTTGTGGCACCAAGTATATCGCCCCTGGCCTATGGCTTTTCTGTACGACAGACAGACAGACAGACAGACAGACAGACAGACAGACAGACAGACAGACAGACAGACAGACAGACAGACAGACAGACAGACGGACGGACGGACGGACGGACGGACGGACGGACGGACGGACGGACGGACGGACGGACGGACGGACGGACGGACGGACGGACGGACGGACGGACGGACGGACGGACGGACAGACAGACAGACAGACAGACAGACAGACAGACAGACAGACAGACAGACAGACAGACAGACAGACAGACAGACAGACAGACAGACAGACAGACAGACAGACAGACAGACAGATAGATAGATAGATAGATAGATAGATAGATAGATAGATAGATAGATAGATAGATAGATAGATAGATAGATAGATAGATAGATAGATAGATAGATAGATAGATAGATAGATAGATAGATAGAGATAGATAGATAGATAGATAGATAGATAGATAGATAGATAGATAGATAGATAGATAGATAGATAGATAGATAGATAGATAGATAGATAGATAGATAGATAGATAGATAGATAGATAGATAGATAGATAGATAGATAGATAGATAGATAGATAGATAGATAGATAGATAGATAGATAGATAGATAGATAGATAGATAGATAGATAGATAGATAGATAGATAGATAGATAGATAGATAGATAGATAGATAGATAGATAGATAGATAGATAGATAGATAGATAGATAGATAGATAGATAGATAGATAGATAGATAGATAGATAGATAGATAGATAGATAGATAGATAGATAGATAGATAGATAGATAGATAGATAGATAGATAGATAGATAGATAGATCGATCGTAACTTCGGCCTTCTTGTATGTCTTACCCCTGTTACCAGTTAACCATAACTCGAAACCACTAAATTACCCAGCCGGTCATTGTCGTTATGACCACAAATGCCCCGATTCCCATCCCATGTCAAAAGAATATTGATCGTGTCTGTTCTTATAATTTTCTTTTTTACTTACTGGAATTTACGTGTTTCATCTTGTTCTTGTCACCCTGCACTTTATCTAACATGTGTATGAGAATTTAGTGTGTAATAATTCTGTAGCATGCAGACAAAATTAAATCTTTGAGTTAATGACAAGTAGATTGGCGTCACACCGACCACGCCTTGAAATATGGCCTGGCTGTAAGCACGCGGTGAATCATACATAGATTACATCCTGTTTCAACCGAGCTGCTAACTTCAAAGGCACTGGTTGACTAACATCTCAAATTACACACAACAACATCCTGTAAACAGCTAGTCCCGTAACTCAGTCATCATCATCATCATCCCAGTGCGGATTCCAGGGCCCTTTTGTGGAGAAACCTGCCTCCATAACAAGCATGTTGCAAGAGTCCTAATAAGGGTTTTGTTTTTGTGTATCTGCTTGAGAGACAAGGAACAAACAGTCTACATACAAATAAGCCAGCTCTGTAACAAGGATGTGCAGGCAAAACTCATCTTCTGGATTAATATCGAAGCCAAGAAGATGACCAGCAACTAGAACATTCAACTAGAACACTCAACTAGAACATTCCGCCGGAGTTTACAGTCACTCAAGGAGAAGAAAATAACTGCTAAGACTATATATATATATATATATATATATATATATATATATATATATATATATATATCCTTGTGGGATGCAATTTTTGTTTGTTTGTTTGAATCCCCACCCTGGCTTTTGCCGAGGGCCCTGAATATGGCCTTAAATATGGCCTAATGGCTGAACGGGATTTCGGGACCTCTCCACAGGTGATCCTCAACCGTGTGGTGGCACCCTGTGTCACCGGAGGTTTATTGCTTCTGTGATGTCCTGGTATGTACAACTTGCTTACCTAGCTTAATACACACACACACACACACACACACACACACACAACATAAAACCCACTAGATTCAAAATCAAACAAATGCTACCTTTGTTAGCTATGTAAACAAAACAAAGAAGAAACAGAGGACCCCCAATTCTTCCGCTGTCACACAGTACAAAGCACACTACACACTTTACAAGACTTGATGGATACTTCTACCAAATAATCCATCGACATATACAGGGCTATACTTCTAAAATGCTACCGCGAGACAGTACAAACTGTGACAAACTCCTGACTGCTCTAGCAGAATACAGTAGAACTTCGCTTAACGAGCACCTTGCATAACGAGTAATTCACATAACGAGCAAAACAAATTGTAAAAAAATGACTTGCTTAACGAGCGACATTTCGCATAACGAGTGGCAAGGATAGGGAAAGTCCCGAATTGTGCCCATGTTACATCAGTCTGTGTTTAGCACTTGTTCCAGTAGCATCGTAGTGTCGCTTGTGATCTCACATTTTCTCAAATTGTGATTTATGTACATAAATCCTCCAGGCCTACAAGATGACCTCTCTGAAGAATTTAAGTTCATCAAAATCCAGTTTCTGCATCCCAACACCACTCCGTTACTCGAGCCCATGGACCAGCAAGTTATTTATAACTTTAAGAAGCTTGACACTAAAGCACTCTTCGAGCATTGTTTTCAGGTGACTAAAGGGACCAACCTCGCTCTCAAAGTTTTGGAGAAAAAAAAATCACTCCCACATCTTTGCTTGCCTCAAGATGATCGACAAGGCGGGAGAACGGGTTACCACGAGAACCCTAACTTCTGCTTGGAAGAAGCTTTGGCCCAAGAGCGTTGTCTATTTGTGACTTTGAGGGGTTCGAGACAGTACCTGTGAAACCTGTAGTCAACGAGATTGTGTCTTTGGCCACTATCATAGGGTTGTAGGTGGATAACAGTGATATCAAAGAGCTTGTGGAAGAGCACAGCCTAAAGCTGCGTTTTGAAGGAAGGTTTGTCAGAGGAGGAGGAGGAGGTAACAGAAAAGCAACAATTTTTTGGCGAAATAAGAGAAATGCTGAAAGCATGGCAAACTGTTGCATTTTACATTGAGAAGTATCGCCCTAATAAGTGACTATGCGCGTTGCAAATTTATTAAATGATAATGCTGTGTCGCATTTTCGCCAAATTTTGAAGCGTCGGCAAAAACAAATCTCTGGACATCTTTCTAGTAAATAATAATAATAATAATAATAATAATAATAATAATAATAATAATAATAATAATAATAATAATTAGCTATGTATCATAATTATTTCGACTTTTTTTCACAAGGAACGCATTCTCGTATTTTACATTAATTTATATGAGAAAAATTGTTTCGCATAACGAGTGTTTCGCTTAACGAGTATGATTCTGGAACACATTATGCTCGTTAAGCGAGGTTCCACTGTACAGAGTTCTGATACGGAAATGGTGTTGTGCGGTACATGAGTTCAAGGATTACACTCTTAACCACATTTTACATAGTTACTAGTACATATTGACACATATACTGCAGCAATGTTTTCTTTTGTCATTTTACCTTGCCTCAAGCAGGGTATGAAAAATGGTTGCCTTTAAAAGGTGGCAAAGCCATATATGGAAAAGAGTGGTTTTGTGAGCAAGTGACAAAGAGAGTCAGAGAGAGAAAGAGAGGGGAGAGAGAGAGAGAGAAAGAGAGAGAGAGAAAGTAAACAAAAGAAAGAGAGTGGGAGAGAAGGAGGAGAAATGTATATTATGTTGTACTCTACACTATGTCCTGTCAATAGAATGCTTTTGTTGTATCATACACTATGTCCTGTCAATAGAATGCTTTTGTTGTATCATACACTATGTCCTGTCAATAGAATGCTTTTGTTGTATCATATACTTTGTCCTGTAAATAGAATGCTTTTGTTGTATCATACACTATGTCCTGTCAATAGAATGCTTTTGTTGTATCATATACTTTGTCCTGTAAATATAATGCTTTTGTTGTATCATACACTATGCCATGTCAATAGAATGTTTTTGTTGTATCATACTCTATGTCCTGTAAATAGAATGCTTTTGTTGTATCATATACTATGTCCTGTCAATAGAATGCTTTTGTTGTATCATATACTTTGTCCTGTAAATTTAATGCTTTTGTTGTATTATACATTATGCCATGTCAATTGAATGTTTTTGTTGTATCATACATTATGTCCTGTAAATAGAATGCTTTTGTTGTATCATATACTATGTCCTGTCAATAGAATGCTTTTGTTGTATCATATACTTTGTCCTGTAAATATAATGCTTTTGTTGTAACATACACTATGTCCTGTCAATAGAATGCTTTTGTTGTATCATATACTTTGTCCTGTAAATATAATGTTTTTGTTGTATCATACACTATGCCATGTCAATAGAATGTTTTTGTTGTATCATACACTATGTCCTGTCAATAGAATGCTTTTGTTGTATTATACACTATGCCATGTCAATAGAATGTTTTTGTTGTATCATACACTATGTCCTGTCAATAGAATGCTTTTGTTGTATCATACACTATGCCATGTCAATAGAATGTTTTTGTTGTATCATACACTATGTCCTGTCAATAGAATGCTTTTGTTGTAGCATACACTATGACCTGTCAATAGAATGCTTTTGTTGTATCACACACTATGTCCTGTAAATATAATTCTTTTGTTGTATCATACACTATGTCCTGTAAATATAATTCTTTTGTTGTATCACACACTGTCCTGTAAATATAATGCTTTTGTTGTATCATACACTATGTCCTGTAAATATAATTCTTTTGTTGTATCATACACTGTGTCCTGTAAATAGAATGCTTTTGTGGTATCATACACTATGTCCTGTAAATAGAATGCTTTTGTTGTATCACACACTATGTCCTGTAAATATAATGCTTTTGTTGTATCATACACTATGTCCTGTAAATATAATTCTTTTGTTGTATCATACACTGTGTCCTGTAAATAGAATGCTTTTGTGGTATCATACACTATGTCCTGTAAATTTGAAATATGAAAATGAAGTTTGATTCCAATAAAAGTTTATGGAGGAAAAATTAAAACTTCTTCTTCTTCTTCTTTGCGTTCGCCAGCTGTGAACTCTGGTGGAAGGTTCCGGTTTGTTTAGTTCTGGACTGCAGAACCTGAGTGTTGCGTGTGCATCCGTTTGACAGATCTGACTCATTTGTGTGCAGAATGTTGGTTCCTTGCCTCTCAGGCAGAGGCATTCCGACTTTGAAGGAAGCTCTCAAATAGTCGACTCTTACGACATGCTTTTCGGGTAGGCAGTGGGTCTATTCTTGTTTTCCCTATAACAGGACCCCTGCACCCACACGGAGGTTATGGAAACATAACTGGGTCTGTAATCAGTATCTCATGCAGGGTGCAGCTACATGTCCTGTTCACAAGCAGTCTTTGTCTAAGCCACAAGCCTCACAACTTGAACACTGGCGCATCAAGGATTGTACAACTCATCAAACTGAAAACAATTAATGAGAAATTATCACAATGCAAGGATTTAAAAGCGGTGACCTCCTTCTTCTTCTTGCTTAACATCTGTAAATCTCGGCGGAAATTTCTTGCCGTTTGTCCACTTCTGGACTTTATTTTTGTTCCAAAACCTGAGTTCTGCGTACACGTCTGTTTGAAAGATTTGGCTTTTTGCATATTTTGTAAATTGTCAATCTACAACACTAATTCACAAAAACATGCAATTTATGGAAGATCAAAATATAATTCAAACACAATAAATGCAAAAACGTCACCCCTTAGATATCTGAATACTCTCCTCTTTGTTAGTGTTGTTTAGTTCAAGATTTGTTCGAGAAAGGCCACCTGCTGAAATGTTGTTGTGTGTTGTTTTGTGCACGTTCTTCTGCTTCCACGTTTCGTTAAGCTTTTCAGTTATATTTCACTGGAATTCCTAAATGCAAATTAAAGTGTTCAATATTAAACCCCTAGAGTGAAATCTAAACTGCTTGAACATTAAGGTAAATTAAAATGAACTATAGGATTTTTGAATTCTTGCTCGCTACATACATCAAGTTTTAACATATGGATGTGAATCCTGGACAATCGGTAGGCAGGCCAAACAATTTTTATAGGCCTCAGAGGTTTTACAGAAGAATGTTTAGAATACCTTGGACAGCCAAAAAGAGCAACCAAGAGGTTCTGAAAGAGGCGGGAGCCCGAAGACAACTTATCTCAGACATCAGAAGGAGACAGTCATCATTTTTCGGCCATGTTATGAGAAGAGGGAAAATAGAACATGTTGTGACCACTGGAAAGATCAGTGGAAAAATGGATAGAGGAAGACAACGAGAGAAGATGCTTGACAGTCTTGTTGCATGGCAAGGAAATGTGTCGGCACACGAACTAATACATGCTGCAGGTGATCGCAGATTATGGAGAGGCATGATCGCCCACGCCATTTGGCAAGGCACCTGATGAGGATGATGATGATAGGATTTTGACAAGCCAGTGGATAATCAAGCATATAATAAATAAAATATAATAAAGTAAAGGACCTTCTCCCCACAGCTTTATGCGTATCGGGCATAGAGGGCTAAACCTTTAATTTATAGACCAATCGGCACTTGGTGGATGATTTGATCAGCATCCCACCTGTCGACTTAGCTGGCTCCACCTGGGAGACAAGGTCATTTTTTAAAAACAATTCCGACTCCCTCATGACACCAACACCCGACCTTGGACATATGATTCTGGACCCATATTTTTCATAGACCAATCGGCACTCAGTAGGTGATGCAGACAACATCGGCACTCAGTAGGTGATGCAGCCAACATGGGCACTCAGTAGGTGATGTGGCCAACATCGGCACTCAGTAGGTGATGCGGCCGACATGGGCACTCAGTAGGTGATGTGGCCAACATGGGCACTCAGTAGGTGATGTGGCCGACATGGGCACTCAGTAGGTGATGCAGACAACATCGGCACTCACTAGGTGATGTGGCCGACATGGGCACTCAGTAGGTGATGCAGACAACATCGGCACTCACTAGGTGATGTGGCCGACATCGGCACTCAGTAGGTGATGCAGACAACATCGGCACTCAGTAGGTGATGTGGCCAACATCGGCACTCACTATGTGATGTGGACTTCTGGTTAAAATGGACGCTAGACAGCGGCGCTGTTCGAAGCGGAGGCAAATTTTTTGCTTCTGCCGGACGGTGGCCGAAGTATTTTTGCTCCATTTGTAGACTGGATATAGTTTCGTCGCCCAGCTTCTGAGTTGAATGCATGGCGTGACCCTGTGAGCTGCGGATTGCATTTGGAATGTATTTTCGACTGTGACCAACGTGGTGGTGGGAATTGTAGATTCAGAAAATGGCCTGATGCCTGTCGTGCAATGTTGGCGGTGCCCGTATGTGATTAAAATTGATCGCGTGGGCAACTGCTGATCTGTTGGCGACAAGTTCTGCTATCATCAATGAT
This sequence comes from Candidula unifasciata, assembly GCA_905116865.2. NCBI lineage: Eukaryota > Metazoa > Mollusca > Gastropoda > Stylommatophora > Geomitridae > Candidula > Candidula unifasciata. The sequence continues at coordinate 1,224,218 of CAJHNH020000668.1, forward strand.
GAACTGCATTTCTAATGTTGGACTGTTTGTGTTAGCACTTCGGATGGCTACCGTATGCTTTAATGCGAGTGTATGCTAGATATGCTGAGACAGCAGTCTGTCAATCTTTCCACAAGGGACTGTGATAGACATTCTGAGTGTTTTTCGCTGGCACAGGAGCGGAGCAAAGATGGGGCGACCCGTTTGCTATGAAGCTGAAATTAAGACTACCAAACTTAGTAGGTGATGTGGCCGACATGGGCACTCAGTAGGTGATGTGGCCAACATGGGCACTCAGTAGGTGATGTGGCCAACATGGGCACTCAGTAGGTGATGTGGCCAACATGGGCACTCAGTAGGTGATGTGGCCAACATGGGCACTCAGTAGGTGATGTGGCCAACATGGGCACTCAGTAGGTGATGTGGCCAACATGGGCACTCAGTAGGTGATGTGGACTTCCGGTAAAAATGGACGCTAGACAGCGGCGCTGTTCGAAGCGGAGGCAAATTTTTTGCTTTTCCCGGACGGTGGCCGAAGTATTTTTGCTCCATTTGTAGACTGGATATAGTTTCGTCTCCCAGCTTCTGATTTGAATGCATGGCGTGACCCTGTGAGCTGCGTATTGCATTTGGAATGTATTTTCGACTGTGACCAACGTGGTGGTGTGAATTGTAGATTCAGAAAATGGCGTGATGCCTGTCGTGCAATGTTGGCGGTGCCCGTATGTGATTACAATTGATCGCGTGGGCAACTGCTGATCTGTTGGCGACAAGTTCTGCTATCATCAATGATGAACTGCATTTCTAATGTTGGACTGTGTTAGCACTTTGGCGGTGGGGGTGGGGGGAGGATTACTTCCGGCCAAGTCAGAGTGCATCAGCCCAGCGGCAAGGAACAACCAGCTGCACACAAATAAGCCAGTAAAACACAAAACTCAGGCCCCGGCACAAAGTCAAAGTCCAGATGGACAAAAAACCAGGACTTTTCGCTGGAGCTTACAGCCGGTGAACAAAGAAGAAGAAGAAGAAGAAGAAGAAGAAGAAGAAGAAGAAGAAGAAGAAGAAGAAGAAGAAGAAGAAGAAGAAGAAGAAGAAGAAGAAGAAGAAGAAGAAGAAGAAGAAGAAGAAAAAGAAGAAGAAGAAGAAGAAGAAGAAGAAGAAGAAGAAGAAGTAGCCTTTACATCGAAGTTTATTTAGTCGCCGCTTTTGACGTCTCACAAGACATAATTTAGAGATTTATGAAGCAGAAATGTGTAGAATGAATAGAACAGTTACTAATAAACTAGAGGCATTCATTCGCGAGTGCATGTCAGAATAAAAGTAAGTCAGAAATGGTACCAATGCGGAGCTTCTGCACAAAACGCATCTATATCTTACGAGTCAAGAGATGGGAAAAGACGCTTACGTCTGATAGACTGAACCACACTGAGAACATATGATAATAACAGAGGCTGGACAGAGGGTACCATAGTAAAACTATGGGGTGACCCGTTTGCTATGAAGCTGAAACTAGGATTACCAGATTACCAGATTACCAGAGGCTGGACTAAGCCGCTCTCTGGACTAAACATTCAAAGCGGGAAAAGTCCAATGTCAAAGTTTGATATTTCCAAACAGAACTGATTCTGTCCTGTTTCCTGTGAAAACTTTTTAAATTGTGACGAAGTTCGCCAAACCTCAAAAATCGTCGAAGATAGAAGTCGCAGGTCGAGTCGCTGGACCAAACCATGCATCGAGTGGAAAGTCAGTAATTATGCGACTCAAGTCATCGTCGAGTCCAGGTAGCGCGACTCGAGTCTCGACCTCAAGATAACAGAAGGGTTTACTAGCGATACTCAAGACCGGTGGCTTGTTAGCCTTTATTTTATTTAGCACTACAGTAATAGACCCTTCACTGTGAGATTGGCATCTGTTTAGGCATTTAAGAAAAAATGCCGGCACCATTTTTTTTTTATTAAGTAACAAAAGAAAGCCATGGATAATGGCATAACTAGAATGACCTTTCACTGGAATCCATTTAACCAATGAGTCTGGGAAAAAAAAAAGATAAAACTTACGGGAAAAAAAAGGAAATCAGACAACAATTGTACTGGGAGGACATGAAGGGAGTTGAGGAATAATATTTATGCACACACAAATGGATCATAGCGTGAGTTTATTTATGTTATGTGTCGTTGGAAGGGGGTAAAGGTTGACAGAAGCTAAATCTGAAGAAGAAGAAGAAGAAGAAGAAGAAGAAGAAGAAGAAGAAGAAGAAGAAGAAGAAGAAGAAGAAGAAGAAGAAGAAGAAGAAGAAGAAGAAGAAGAAGAAGAAGAAGAAGAAGAAAAAGAAGAAGAAGAAGAAAAAGAAGAAGAAGAAGAAGAAGAAGAAGAAGAGTGAGGAGGATGGAGGAAGAGAACAACCATGACGTCTGACGATAAAGATGATCTTCCATAAAACTACAAGATTGCCTTCACAAGCCGTGACGCGTGTGTTATTAACACAAGTCGTTCATCCTGTTTCTCTTACAATCCGGCCATAGGTGACATCATAAATAAAATATGTGAACACAATACCAGTCCTCCACCCGAACAGGTAGACACCGCAACACTTTTCTAGATTGTATTCTTTCTTCATAAACACGATTTAAGATGCTGTAGTGACGCTTCAACGCAGACATACTGAACAAAGAAAAAGTAAACCCAGGGAATATTGTTGATTCGCAGGTTTCGTGTTAAAGGCGCAGTTTGTTCAGGTGAGTTTGGTTTTTATTATAGCCTTAAAAGACTGTACGTCACTTTAATTAAGTTCAGAAAAAAAAATAGAACTCAATAAGAGCTTATTAAACATGTCGGTATTTTCAAAGATGATACAACTACAGTCGGTGGAGGCCGTGGTTAGCGCTTGCTCCTGGGTTCAAATCTGCATGAATTCTAATAAATGGCCTCGGCTTAACTAAACAATGACCTGGAATACAATGCAGATATCACAAGAAGTAAAGGAAAGGCATTGAGCCAACCTGATATTGATAAAAGCGTCTATGGCCTGTTGTACCGTGTATACAAATATTGGTCTAAAACAATATGCCTCATTTTCTAATGTCATGCATAGGGACCTTATTGTATACTACTACTACTGCTACAACCGCTACGACGATCACCAAAACAACCACCACCACCTCTTCTACTACTACCGCCACCGCCACCTCCTCCAAGTTTGGAGTAGTAGCCGGTTACCAGACTACTTACTGGAGGCACCTCCATTGCAACACAACTGCTTCCAAAACCTACATTGTAATTCTTGTATCACATGGTTCTTCATCATACGCGTGTTGATGCTGCTGTCCTGAACGCAAATTACCCGTTTTAGGTATTTGCAGGTTTGTTGTTTAAACCTTAAGATGGTTAACACCCCTGTAAAAGTTAGTGGCGTATCCTTTACAGGACGTTGCAGAACCAACCCCAGCATATATTTTTTGGCGGTTTTTTTTAAATTCTAGGCAAATTGTACGTTCAGTAGTTTGCCATTGCTTTGAACAATGAGCTCTGGTTGCCATTGTCGAAACCAATGCAGCTGGAATCGAACCCGACACCCTGGCATTACAAAGCGCGTTCGCAACGTCTCACTCACAGACGACGACAGCACTCCTGTGCAATAATTTTTTTTACGCTCCCTCTTCCCCCAGAAAAACTTCAGCATAGTTATTGTCTTACTATTTTAAAGCCGGAATGCTAATCTAATGAGGTTCTTATAATATTAAACGTTATAAATATAATTTTTATAGTACTTGTTATATTTTGCCTGCCTGTGCAGCTGCACTTGTCTGTCG
>CAJHNH020000668.1:1230505-1258005 GCA_905116865.2 Candidula unifasciata
ATCTATCTACCTATCTGTCTACCTATCTGTCTACCTATCTGTCTACCTATCTGTCTACCTATCTGTCTATCTATCTGTCTATCTATCTGTCTATCTATCTGTCTATCTATCTGTCTATCTATCTGTCTATCTATCTGTCTATCTATCTGTCTATCTATCTGTCTATCTATCTATCTATCTATCTATCTATCTATCTATCTATCTATCTATCTATCTATCTATCTATCTATCTATCTATCTATCTATCTATCTATCTATCTATCTATCTATCTATCTATCTATCTATCTATCTATCTATCTATCTATCTATCTATCTATCTATCTATCTATCTATCTATCTATCTATCTATCTATCTATCTATCTATCTATCTATCTATCTATCTATCTATCTATCTATCTATCTATCTATCTATCTATCTATCTTCCCTTTAAGCAACAAAAACAACAGTGGCAAAAATGCCAACGAACAACATCAACATTAATGACACTAAATATGACAACGACAAAAACACCACTCCCCTCCCCCACCTCCCACCTTTCCGGAACCCCACCCCCCACTTGGACTAAAAATAGCGACACAGAGGGCGTGGACCATGATTTGCGTGTGACCTGAATATGCAATAGTTCAGCTCCACCACACCTTCCCCGCACCGAGATCTTTGTAAACACATGAAATATGTCTTGTTACATTCTCACCCGTCTTCCTCAACCCCTTCCCATCCCCCCGGCATCTGGAACAATCTGAGGCCTTGCTTTTCTTTTGTTACAGCCCTTTTATGACGATAATTTTTTTTTTTCTACTTCCAATGTCTTGTGAATCCTTGTGAAAATTTTACAACACCTGTGTTAAATCGACAACATATGCTAATAGAATATACGGAAAAAAGAGAACATTGACATGTTGATATGCATACAGCTTGACACGGATGACATAGCTTGTGTCTGGGGGCGTCATAATATGTAAATTATGCGGCGTTGCTTTTTTGAATCGACAAGGAGAACGTCGTGAATCTTCTGTTGTTGTATACGACAAAACGGGGTTACTCAATTAAATTGTTGTTAAAATCGACTGCTACACTAACAAATACATGAAATTATAACACAAAATGTTGTGCCGTCTCTGCAAAGAAGGTTGCGATGCAGTGTATCCATTGATATCTTTGTAATTTTACCTGATAAAACCCCACAATGCAACTCTCGTACTATTATCCGAAAGCCACGGAAACTGACATTTTCTAATCTATGCAGACCGACTGGGATTTCGAACCCAAGTACTCGAGAATTACGAATTGCGTTCACTAACCTCTGATAATATGACACGACAACTCAACAGACCGGAAATATTGTGGTCCTACTGGGATATAAGCATTACTATCATAAAGTGCCTTGCATAGCCTTGGCAATAATGCTTCTGTGTACCCTACAATCTCATAGACTGACCTAAAGCAAAGACCAGTTCGTTTGCTCACCCCTCCAGTCTTAGAAGAAAAAAATAATGAGTGTAAAGAATTGTTTCCCCACATTTCTCTATTTGAAAGACTTTGGAATCCCAAAGAAGTTAATTACCATGACTAAACTATGTATGGAAGACACATAATATAGTAACATGCAAAGGCAGAATGTCAGAACCTTTTCAAATAACATCTGGTTTAAAGCAAGGTGATGCTCTGTCCCAACTTCTTTTCAACTTGGTCCTGGAGAAAATGATAAGGAAACTGAAACTATACTGTGCTATAGGAAAAACTACAAGATTACTTGGTTATGCAGATGACACATACCATTCGACAATATGAAAATCAAACTAACGATAACATGTAAGTATCTAGGTGCAAACTTCAGCTGCTCCGACATGCTGAGAGAAGAAATTCTATCTAGAATACAATCTGGAAATAACATATATTTTGCCCTTCAAATCTGTTAGAGTCAAAGTCTCGATCTGGCAACACTAAGATCAAAATATATAAATTGTTGACAAGACCAATCGTTTTATTTAGCTCTGAAACTTTGAGCACAACTAAAAGAGCTTTATTACACATTTTCAACAACAACGACACAAATATTTTTTTAAAAAAACAGTCTTTCGTCGAATCTTTGGACCCATCAAAAATGCAAACAGTGGGGAATGGAGACTGTAGAGCAAAAACGAAATCCGTAATCTGTTTAAATCACCACTGATCACTGGCTTCATGAGACCTAGTAGATTGAAATGGCTAGGACATATTAAGAGACAGACTGTCAGATAAAAGAGAGGTAAAAACTGTATACACATGAGAGATGAATGGTCGTAGACGACGGGGCTGACCTGGAAGAAGATGGAGAGATGCTGTCCAGACAGACTTGCAGCTGGAAAGAGAAGACCAACCAAAGAGATGAATGGAGGCGGGTGATACCTGCAGCAATGAACCTAAAGGCTTCAGGATGCTGAAAAGAAGAAGAAGGTTTCTTAATTTCTTTATTCTGTAAATGATATCAAATGTTGCAAGATTTTAAGTGAAAATTTAGTGTTGATATAAACTTTCTACACGTGTGCTCTCGTAGGCAATTTTCCTGGGGGGTTGGGGGAAATAGTTCCACTGCACCCTAGCTAGCATGTCATCAAAGGTCATTAGTTAGGGGTTTGCTGGAATCCGAGGTGTTGGACGGAAGGCAAAGTTATCACAGACTAATTGTAAACTACAACACAACGTGCCAACCAGAATTTTTTTATGGCGAACAAAGAAGAGGATACCTTCAGCTGAAAATATCTCGGACTACCAAATAAAAAAAAAATTGCAAAGAATACCAGGGGCGGACAAAGTGGTGGACGGACGCACCTACAGACTGGATAAAACGGTACTTTGAGAAATAGATGAAAAACTTAAATTGTAGAAATTACACGCAGACATTTCAAACCAGGACCTGACCCGAGACGTTAACTGTCGTGTGAGATGACGAATCACGACGCGTAATAGTTAATCGGCACAGCTTAATCTGATGATGCTGAAGGTAACGATGTATTGAGAACACCACCCCTCCCCCACCCCCACCCCTCCGCCCACTCCCGTGCCCTCACTCCCCCATCACAGTCACGGTAAAATTTTTAGTTACTTTACGTACCTGTAGGTTCGCATATTGTTTTTGTCTCATTCCTCATACAAAGACACGCCCGCCGTTGCTTAATTCGGACATATTCATTCATCCATGACACAAGTTAAAACAACAGCGATTCCCAAGTTTCCGCTAAAGATAGTCCCTTATTAACATACAGACACAAGTGAAACTATGAACTAAACTGCAGAGTTGAAAGCGACACGATCAGTAATTGTAATTTGAAGCAGCTGCATTGGTGAAGGTGACTTGAAGCAATCTTACTGATAATTAAAACTGTGAAGCAATGTGATTGGTAACGGTAATTTGAAGCAGTTTGATCAGCAATGCTAATTTGATTTACTTTATTTGGTAATGTCTATATCTTATTTTTGTCACACAAAGTACCAAAAGTGACTTGTAGAAATAAAATACTGAAAGCGGAGACCAATGTTTTATCTTATCTAGACCTGTAGAATTAGTCTTTGGACATGTCATGGGAAGGGACAAAATCAGTTCAGTTATAAACCAGTGTCATAAGACTCAGGACATTCACCCAAGTGCTTCGTCTCCATCTTCAGCAGTCAGTGCAAAGTTCCAAACCTGAAGGTACCAGTAGCTGTCAGAGGAAGGGAGAAAAGGTGCATCATGACAACTAAAACATTGGCTAAAGGTAGATCAATAATTGATAAAACCCGACCTATACGGAATCGAACCCAAGCTTTTAAAGTTATCTTTTCTATGTGCCCAGGTGAACCGCAGCCAGCAGTACGACAATGACTGCCATCTATCTGTGCGCACTTCTGATCCAGTTTGTTGGACTGACCCTTCACATCATCGGCTTGGGCACCCCGGAGTGGTCGTTCGTTCCCAATTCTGACTTCACCTACGGTCTCTGGGAAGACTGTATCCCAGTTTACGGATGTGTAGATATCTTCAAAGAAAGTAAGTAATTTTGATTACAGTTATACTACTGACGGAGCCGGATTTTTTTTCATAAATGACATTGACTCCCAGGTCGACCCAGTCTTGAGTGGGTAACAGGTGCAGTCCTGAGAAGTAAAGGCGGCCGACGTGACGAGGACATCATCTACCAAATATCGATTGGTCTATATAGTTTAGGTCTAGCCCTATATGCCAATACGCCCAAAGGCGTGAAAATAGTTCTTTACTATATCAATATTACAAACCTAAGACTACAAACTTCAGTTACAGCGTAACTGTAGAGAATCTTATTCTGAAACCCCCTGCTGTGCGGCGTCAGAGGTGCCGCACACCTAGGAGCTTAGGTTTGTTGAATTCCTTCCTTTCAATTGTTTAGACTGTGTGGAGGCGCGAGAGGTGGGGTAAGGAAAAATGTGGAGGGAGGAAAGGGGCTGAGAGAAGGTATGGTCTACGGGAGATAACAAAATCTGGCTATCCTCCGAATAACGGGCACACATCATGGCGGCCAAAAACAGACCCTGACAGGGCCTTAGTCACAAATAAATTGCGTACTTCCGGCGACTACCGCACCCCGCCGAGAGTATCACCCACACCGCTAGGCGCGGCTTGGAGCGACTCTAAACTAGATGGCTGGGACTCACGAGCAAATAAAATGAAGGAAGCTGCAGGAGATGCGGTAGCTACTGCTCGTGAGTCCCAGCCATCTAGTTTAGCCCCGCTCGACGCCGTGCGAAGCGTCGTGGGAGATACACTCGGCGGTGGCGGTAGTTATTTGTGTGCTCTTGTCCGTTGTGTTACCATATTACTGTATGTTACTGCTATATAATGTTACTATACATATATCTCTGTGTACACTCTCACAGAAAGTAGCATGCTGATGGCAACAGAGGCCTTTGCACTTATTGGGATGTTGTCAGGAATTACGGCCCTTGCTGCAGCCATTATTTACATTGTGCTCCCCACTTTGGAGGAATCTCCCAGTTCCAAATTAACGCTGATCTCCATGGCAACGGGCATCTTTGCTTGTGAGTATGGCTACTATCTTTAAAGGGAAGTAACTTTAATTATGGCCGCATTCGTAATATGTCACCATTTTCATAATTATCATTAAATAATCAATTCATCATCATCATCAATTCCAACTTTTGCATTTGCAGTTTAGTGCCGTGAGGGAGAATAGTTCGAGATCCATTACCTAATGGGTAGCAATAGCTATTGTCATTCCGTGTCGATGTAGAGACTATGTGAAGGGAAATAACTGCATATTTTCTTGCTGTTGGAGGGGATGTTATTCCAGTAATTTCTCATGTTAGATAAAATAAACAACTCGTTGTTGTTTGCAGCGGCCGGCGACATTGCGTATATTACAGCTTTCTCGTACTTGAAATACGACGTGACTTTACCCCACCACAAAAAGGTTAATAGTTCTGAAACCACGGGTCGTACTCTACACTCTCTCGTGGGGCTGAGGCTGATGCTGTGTGATAGGAAGTGAAGCCCCACTCTGGCTTTTACCAGGGGCCGCAATATAAGCTGGCCATCAATATGGCCAATTGTCTGAACGCGGTTTCTGGGACCTCTCCACGGTGATCCTCATCCGCATGGTGGCACTTTGTGTCATCGGGTGTTTATCGCTTGTGTGATGTCCTGGTGGGGTAAAAAGTCAGTCAGATAGGAGATTTGCGTTAGGGCCAGTTCTAGCTATAGATCGTTAAAAGCGGTCACATAGTGTAATATGGTACACTCGTCATTGCCGGGGATAGCATCAGAGACAATACAACGTGACATCCCTGTAACATAGACCAGACTGAGCAAGCATAAATGAAAGGTCAGCCAGTGTATATTTGGGCCGGACAACCTAAAAAGAACCCTGTGAGTTGTTAATCACGGTTAGTTGCGTATCCTTTACAGGACGTTGCAGAACCAACTGCTGTGTGGTTTTTCTAGGCAAATTTACGTCCAGTAGTTTGCCATTGCTTTATGTTAATCATACTGACTGCAATTCTAGAGAAGCAGATGGGGCATTTGACAATCCCCGCCTGGCACGAAAAATTCCTATTCTCATTCAAATATTGGTTCTTCGGCTTTCTGGGTGTTAATATTTCAGGAAGCAATGCTATAATAAAAAAGGCTTTTTAAAATAAAAATCAATGCTTTACAAGTATTCAAACACACCTTTGTATCCTACCGTTGTTGACACATAAGACATTTACAAGTGATCTGAACTGATGTGATTTTACTTCTTTTATGCCTACGGTATCCTTTAGAAGTTTACATTCCTTTTGTTCCCCATCTACTGTCCTTCTCCAGGTTTTCTTAGGTCCTCCATGCCTCGTTTTCTTTCTATCTGCCGTCTACCGGAGAGCGTCCCTTGCCAAAGTATCACAAGTCATTCGCTAAACACACCCAAGCCATCTCTGACTTCTTTCTTTAAAAACGTTTGCTAGCGATTAGTGTTTTGATGTCTTCCTCAGTTCTCAGTGATCTTGTTCGCAAAATTCCCCTTTTAAATTTTATTTTAAAGAAATAAAATACAAACATTTAAAGGACCAGAAGAAACATTGGTACCACTATTGCCGTTTCTTATTTTGACGTGCTTTGGTGGGTGTGCGATAAATTATATCGAAAGCATTTTACTTTTTAAACTGTGTGCGGTCTCATCGATGAAGGAAGGCTACAATCTACATACTACCGTCTTCGGAAATATGATGGGTTTGGTTCTGCAACGTCCTGTAAAGGATACGCAACTAATACCAAAGTCACGTCTTTACCATTTTATGATTTCAGTGGTCTGTAACTTCATCGCTGTGGTCATCTGGGGAGTTGGGATCCACAACCCGGACGTTCAAACTATCGGCTACTCCTTCGTCTTCTGCATCACTGGTGGGATCCTTATGGCCATTGGTGGAGTAATGGCTTTTGTTGGTGGACAAAACGATGAGGACTAAGTTGCAGCGCCGCGTGACACATAACGATGTCAAAACTTGAACTGTGAACCTTTGACCTTGACCTAACTGCATTATGTTATAACTTGATTAACATATTGTTTGTATATATATGATTTTACTTGCAGAGATGAAGTCGTTATTACAGCATTAACTCTTCAGGTGCCTGATACATGCTACTGTAGCTCATGTTCCCTTTAGCTGTTGTTGTTATTATTATAGGACTAAGTCTTTTTGTTACGTTTCCCTCTTTTTTAGGTGATTGTGTTATAGTGTGCCATAGACAGGGCCGTCTTATAGCGTGGGCCCAAATGGCACTTGTCCGGGTGTCCCATGAGCATAAGGAACCTATGCTAATCTCTGTGTCACGTGACTTGCTATGAATACAAATTGCATTCCTCTGAGTTGGTGTCCTAAGTGCTCCATCACATTGGTTTACTCAGGCCCTATAATGCTGTTAAAACAGTTCTGGCCATGGGGAGACATGCGAATCCACTCGCCCATAACGACGACCAGTGTGTGACTAGCAAAACCGGCAAGCGTTAAAAAAAGTCTTTGCCAAGTATGAGATATCAGACCGTTGTTGCCTTTACAGGTACTCGGTGTAGACATTCCAGTGCAGACGAGCCTCGCGACCTCATAATGACAGTTTAAATATGGCAGCCCCACTTTTGACATGCACCAAAGATGAGCAGCGTTCCATTGCTAGTTTTCCTTTTTGTCAGTGAAAGTGTGAAACCTGTATGGTTCTGCATGCCTGCAAATCCAGCAAATGTATGCGTCTTTCCTAGGTCAGCATAGAGATAAAAAAAGGTAAAGTCAGGAGATGTGAACCGGCGTCATTGCACACGGTATTAAACCACAAGTGCTCTGTCGCCAGTACGGACAGCTGATAAGAAACTGTCCTCCTGTGTCGTCGTTTGCACGCAACTCTGTAGCTACAGCGACTATCCTCCATTTAGCCCAGAGTGTTAGTTAGCTTTGGTACCTATTACCTAGAGGCTGGGTGAACCCCGGGAACCACCCGGTTTCGAACACTGACCTTGGCTGCAGCAAGTCGCAGCTGGATTTGAAAGCGAGCCTTCTATGAACTGCGCTAACGCGGATCCCGCAGAGAGATAGTATGCGTACATTGTACTAGAAGACAGGAGCTCTGGAAGAAGGGGCAGGGATGAACCAAACTAAGGTGGACATAGAACATGGAAGATACATTAGGCATGAAATATGAGACCGGTAAGACGACTATGGATACATAATGATTTCGGCGGGCAGTATTAGAGCCACGTTAAAAAAAAAAAAGATTTAAAAAAAAGAATTGAAAAAAAAAAAAAAAAAAACCCACAGGAAAAGTACAAATGATTAGTAAAATAGAAAAGAATCGCTGGCATGCCTTTATGCGTGTTGGAGATATTTTTGCAGCAACCTGATGATTTTGATTATTACTATTATTATTATTGTGTATTATAATATTAAAGTTAAAAATATATATATACATATCAGTATATTACAAAAGCATAAAAAATTAATTAAAAAAAAAAAAAAAAAAAGAGCAGGAAAAGTACAAATGATTAGTAAAATAGAAAAGAATCGCTGGCATGCCTTTATGCGTGTTGGAGATATTTTTCCCTGAAGATTTGTAATTATTGTTTTGTTGTTTTTAGACTATATTGTTTTCAATATAATAAAATATTTTACAGAGTCAGTATGTGCGTGTGTGTACGTGTGTGTGTGTGTTGTGCATATGTGTATATGCGTGTGGTTATGTGTCTGTTTATGGATACGTATATATATATATATCTTATTAAGCTTCGCATGTGAGTGAAAGCTATTTAGCCGTTTCTCCTGGTTTGAATATGCTTACCAAGTTTCACCTTCATAAAGCAGAGTGATGAGAACACAAGCCTGATTGACAAGAGTTTTTTTTTAATTGTGAGCTTTCTCTTCTCCCGGATTCTTCTGTTAATCTGTTTATTGCTGTTGCTACCTTACCTATCCTGATGTTGTTTATTGCTGTTGCTGTCTTACCTATCCTGATGTTGTTTATTGTTGTTGCTGCCTTACCTATCATGATGTTGTTTATTGTTGTTGCTGCCTGACCTATCATGATGTTGTTTATTGCTGTTGCTGCCTTACCTATCCTGATGTTGATTTCTTGGTCCAGCGATAGTTTGTTGTGCACTGAGGATCCCAGACAGGTAAAATGATCAACTGGCTCCAGCTCTTCATCACACAAACACATACACACACACTCACAGAAAAAGGTAAGACAGAAAACAGACACACGGTGGCATTTGGTGAACAATCAGACAGTATGTCAAACAGACAACATGATTGACTTTTCTACAGGAAGAGCAATAGAGTATAATAAGACATTCAAAGTGCCATTTATAGACCAGGAAAAAGCATTTGACTGAGTGGATAGGAATATGTTGTGGAATTGCTTAAGAAGATATGGAATCAGTAAATATCTAACTGAAGTGTGTAAGAGCTTTTATACATCAAGTAAAAGTTGCATACAAACACTAGCAGGTACATCGCTACATTTAAAGCAAATTCAGGAGTAGGACAGGGATGTGTGCTATCTCCCCTACTTTTTATAACATACATCGACAATACATACATCGACAATATATGAAAAGAAGCAGAGAGCAAAGGAAATGATAATATCTCTGAATTGTTATTTGCAGATGACCAAGTATTAATAGCTGAAACAGAAGAGAGTTTACAGAACCATATAGACCAAGTGAACACTAAGTGTGAGAAATATAACATACGGATTAGCATTGATAAGACAGAGACAATGGTAATAGGCAATCAAGAAGAAACCAAATCAATTAAGGTAAATAACACATAAATAAAACACACGAGAGAATTTAAATATCTAGGGTCATTTTTCACCTGAGATGGAAGAATGCATAGAGTAATAAACATACAATGTGCGAAAGCAGATCAGGTTAGGGGAAAATTAACACTGCTTCTGACACATAGAAAGATACCTCTGTCAACTAAAGCAAATCTCATAAAAATGTTTTTTTGGCCAACATTGTGCTACCAGTGCCAAATATGGACCCTTACAATCAGCGGAACATCCTAACAACAAAGAGGAGATGTCTTAGGAGAGTTGCCTGTATGACAAGAAGAGATACAATCAGGAATGAATAAATTAGAAGAAAACTAGGACTGAAACCAGCCATACAATTCATTTAGGAACAACAAATGAGATGGTTTGGCCACCTGACGAGAATGCCTTGATACCAACTGCCACAGAGAGACACATAAAAAAAATGTAATTAACACAAAGCAATGGAAAGACCACGCAGTTATTGAACGACATCATCAGGAGCAACCTAATAGAAATGAATACCAGCTTGTACAATTCATCGGAAAAAGCGCATAAACGATCCTTACATCTCGCCCAACACCTCGATGGGGTAAATGGTGGAAGAAGAAGAAGAAGAAGAAGAAGAAGAAGAAGAAGAAGAAGAAGAAGAAGAAGAAGAAGAAGAAGAAGAAGAAGAAGAAGAAGAAGAAGAAGAAGAAGAAGAAGAAGAAGAAGAAGAAGAAGAAGAAGAAGAAGAAGAAGAAGAAGAAGAAGAAGTCAAACAGACGCTCGGATAGACAGAGCGACATATGATTATTTTACAACGAGAAAGTAACTACAATCAAATGTGCAACAAAGGACACTTTAATGCAGCAAAAGTTGCGCCTGTTTATCCAGGATATGGGATGCCTTTGACGTCCGGCGAGGTGTTACATTCGTTCTGGAATGCCGACAATGCGACAAGAATCCATTCTCCGTTTGAAGGCGCATTACAATAGATGGGGGATCCAGTGTCCCTCTGAATGGGATAGAGCAAAACAGTAGTTATTTGCATTTCCTTTAAAAAAATGTATTGCCTGTCCTTTACAGGACATTACAGAACCCACCCCAGTATTGTTTGCCTGCTAATGCTGTTGCCAGACAATTTTATGTTAAATATTTTGTCATTGCTTTCTTAACGATTGTCTCACGATACCACTGTCGAATTAAACGCAAGGCTGTCTACTGCCAAATCGCTTGCAATTGGGATTAAACCTAACATCTTGGCATTATGAAGAAATGAAAAGATATTGAAACTCATGACTGATGCTTTTCCTTCTTAAAATTTCCATAGCTCACCATTGTCTTTTGCTCCCACAGAAAAATCTTTCATACTTCAAATCGGGACGCGACCCATAGGTTGGGTACTCGTGCTTAACAGAGTTCATCAATGTTCTTCAACATTTTGAAACCCCGCGCGCCAGGAAAATAGGGAAAAGGTGCATCGTTAACCAGCTGAAGGTTATTACATACATTTTTTCTTCGTCTTCTTTGTGCTCACCAGCTCTAAGCTCTGATGGAAAGTTTCGGTAGTTCGTCCACTTTCTGGAGTTTAGTCTTGTTTCAGAAAAGTTTTGTATACACATCCGATTACAGATCTAGGAAACACCTTTGATTAGTCGACGTTCACCAGTAATCTACTCTTTACCCTCCTCTCACAATGGGGCCCTGGAACCCAAGACGCAGAGACTAAATACTGAAGACTGTGGTTGTACAGGACATTTTATACCAACCCCGATATTTGAAAGCTGTTTGTGGTTTTTACTGGGGAATGTTACTTCAGTTCGTGCAACTTTGCATGAACGGTCGACGCTCATACCATTGTTGAAATCAGACCAAGCTTCCTGCTTCTCAAGCACCTAATCTAAATCGAACTCGGTGTGTTGGAATTATGAAAGTACATAGCCCATAGGGAATAGGTAAAAACGCGAACATGAACCTCTTTGTTAGATGTAAGTAAAAAGGGGCATTCGCTAGAAAACTGGCCATCAGTGACACCACAGCAGCACACGGACTGGCTTTAGAGGTCGGCGTCCACTTCCATCTTCCATTAGCCCATGCAGGATTCACAGCACCGGTGATTTAGAGAATTGTTCCCCAACCTTCTCTTATAGCCCCGACCCCATTCCCAAACAATGGGAATTGTTTCGTGGGCGCTTTATTATTATCCTACCCCAAACAGGGGAGATTCAAATATGTCTGGGGGTGATAGATAGGCTGTATGCAGTCGTGGGACCTAGGCTATAAGCAGTCGTCGGACCTAGACTGCACTCTCACGTGGGAAGTAGATGGGTTGGGGTTAAGGCCAGTTCTAGATGTTTTGGGGTCCTTAAAAGCATCAGAAAGAAGGAAAACCCAGTATTAAAACCCTCTAAAATGTTGGACTGTCCTGTGACGTCAGCTGGGGTAGGATATTATTAAAATACCGTTTCGTGGTCCACCAGACAACTAAATCAATTTCAGCCGTTGACTCTCAAATAAGAGGTCTAAATCCTACAGACTGCAATCCTAGAAAAGAGCAACTACTTACTATATATCGTTATATGATTAGGCAGAATTGTTGGTTCTTTCCCGGTAGCCGACTATAGATGACGTCACAAGACAGTTCAGTATTTTGAAGGGTGGTAAGCCTGGGTTTCCCGGCTTTCTGATGCTTTTAACTACCCCAAAACATGTATAACTGGGTCTAACCCCAACACACCTACCTCCTACGACAGAGTTCAGCCTAGATCCCACGACTGCATGCAGCCTATCTACCACCCCCTAAAATATTAGACTGTCCCGTGACCTGTGGATTTTCCCTGTTTATAGTCGGTAATTTCGAAAGAACCGGATTTTTTTAGGGCTGTCCAGATTGAAGAACATTGGTTTAGAGAGTTTCACAAAATAAAAAGTCAAAGATGGTATAGTTCCAACAGATCGTGATTTCTGAATAGTGACTCAGGTGTCTCGTCTCTCTTCGTTTCCTTATTCCCCTTCTACTCTCTTTATCCTACCTCCACTCCCCTATTCTCCTTTAGCTCCACTATTCTCCCTTCCATATTATCCATTTCATATTCTCCCTTTCTTCTTATTCCCTCCTCACTTCCCTATTCTAACTCCACTCTTCTCTTCTTCCTTCGCTCTCCTATTCTCCCATCACTTCCTATTCTCATGTCACCCCCCCCCCCCCTAAATCCTCTCTTCCCTCCCCTTTTCTCCCTTCACTCTCTTATTCCCTTTTTTTTGAAACCTCACAATTTCCCTTCACTGCCATATTCTCTCTTTACTTCTTATTCTCCCCCCCACTTCACTATTTTATTATCTTTTACGCTTTCCAACTTCACTCACTAATCCTCTCTCCCCTACCGTATTCCCCATTTACTCTTCTATTCTTTATTTATTCCACGAGTCCCCATTGACTCCCCTTTTCTTCCCCCACTTCCCCTACTTCCTCATATACTTACAGCGCAGATCAAGGGTTTGCCACTTATCGTCTTAAAACACATAGTGTTGGCTGCTCCATACGTGTCCTGGATGTCTGTACACCCTCCTGGATTCAGTGCTATCCTGGCTTCATTCACCCCGTCCGACGAAAAAGAATCTGTATCACATAACTATTGTTAGTCACAAGTGAAATACTAGATCGTATTAAGTAAAGTAAAGGTCCCCTTTCCACGCTATTATGTGTATAGGGCATATAGTGCTAAATCTATATTTTATAGACCAATCGGCACAAGATCGGTGATGTGGTCAGCATAACGCAGGCCGCTGTTACTTCCCGAGACCACATCCAGTACCCACTCAAGGCTGGGTCGACCTGGGAGCCAAGGTCATTTTTCAAAAAATTCCGGGAGCGAACCCACTACCTTCCAATCCGCGGCAAGCGTCTAGCCGCTCTGCCACGGCGACTCCCCTAGGTCGTATTGAGGGGGAAAAAAATGCGAAAAAGTTAAATAATTGAATATGAAGTGAAATACTATATTGTATAATGAAATACATAGTGAAATATTGCTAGATACATTATAAAGGCTGTGAGCCTGTGAAATGTTTCTTGGTCTTCATCCCATTTTGTTCTCATGGAGTCGAATCTAACAGACACCATTGTGGGTTTTCTTACTGAGAACAAACTTCCACTATCAAACTGCAGTGATTAGTCACACGAGAATGCCTTAAATCTGTCTAGACGATATACTGGATCGAGAGGGCGGATTCATCAACACACAGAGTTTGCTGTGCGTGTCCCCTGAGTTGGACACAGCCTGAGATTAGTGGAAGATAAAATAGCAGAGGGTTACCTACGGTCTGTAAAATGCTTCGACTGAGATTTCAGATTTGAACAACGGATCAAGATCATGGTACGACATCATGGCACCCATAAGTGCTCCGTTCTTCTTCTAAATTAAGTCTGAGTCTAAAAAGTTCAGCACAGTACACAGGCTCTGTAGCACCGACGAGGATCCTGAAATACTTTGGGTAGATTTTTAATCGAAATTTTGCCCGGATAGCGCCGTTAGGCTACTCTTTTCGATTTTCAACTGCCAAGTGATTTTTTAGGTGCACATCAATACAAACGGGCGTCCGATCTCACTACCCAGAGACCAGGGTAAATTGCTAGAAGTCCACGTGAAAAATTCCCAGCCTTTACCGGGGATTGAACAAAGAACCTCTAGCACTCGAGGCGGAAACCATGCCCCGAGACCACGCAGCCCCTTTATTCTTTGACTTTGTTCGGTATCAGTATTCCTTGTGTGAGTGGGGGGGGGGGGATGGGTGAGTGTGAGTATGTGTGTGTGTGTGGGTGTGTGGT
Source organism: Candidula unifasciata (assembly GCA_905116865.2). Taxonomy (NCBI): domain Eukaryota; kingdom Metazoa; phylum Mollusca; class Gastropoda; order Stylommatophora; family Geomitridae; genus Candidula; species Candidula unifasciata. The sequence goes on from CAJHNH020000668.1 coordinate 1,245,112, forward strand.
TACCCCCTTTACAACTTGTGATGAAACTTGGAAAAGATGCAGCATACTTGCTTTATAGCGCGGTTCGACACTTTCAGTGCAACAGTTTTAGTGTTATTAAGAATTGATGTAAAACACATGAAACAAGAGTTTTTGTGAAAAATCGACTGGTTACATTTTAACTTTGTGCTGTATAACTTTTAAAAGGCAATCCAGCAAGGATCTTCATACATTTATATATGAGCGTTATACGGGCAAAACTGTGACATAAGTCGAAAGTAAAGTGAATATTAATATTTTTTTTTTAATCCGGTTATATTACACTCATCATCGTCACCAGGTGCCTGGCCGACTGGCGTGGGCGATCATGCCTCTTCATAATCTGCAATCATATTACACTACAGCTGACATATAATTTCTTAAACATCGGCACGAATTTGAAAACGCTCATTTTTGGTTTGTTTTTGCTTTTTATGCGGTACATGGGGAAAACGGACACCGATTCAAAAGCATACAGATAGCATGCTTACAGTGAAGAATTGACACAAACGTGGTAAAACATCAAATTACCCACGTTTTGAAAGTTATCCGAGCGAAAAACTAAGGCGCGTCTATTTTGAATAGTGAAGTGGATACATAATGTACTGCCATAATGCTTGTTGACTGGCTCATAATAAGTAAGCGATTTGTGTTAATTGCTTTACATTTCTTTTTAGGAGTACACTAGTTATTAGTCTGGCTTGTTGTTGTTGTTGTTGTTATCGATCCAGCGGCGCATGAGCTTTCGCCCTTTGGCCCAATGCCATGTAGTGGAATTTGCATGTTTTCACAAGCTGTTCTTTTCCTCCGTACAAGGTGTTCCACTTGTCTGGTCTCGGAGGGAGTAGCGTTCTTCTTGTCTCACTGAGTTTTGGGCACTCAAAGAGATGGTGTTCAACAGTTTCGTAGGGGTAGTTACATAGCTGGCACTCTGGGGAGTGTTGTGGCTGTATTCTGTTTAGGTGTCCATTGAGTGGAGTATGTTGCGTTCTAAGTCTAAAGATGGTGGCCTGGTCCCTTCTTGTTAGATGGTTAATGCTGTCATTAGTCTGGCAAACATTAAAGAAATTCACAGCTGTAAGAAATCAACAGCACTTGTGCATTTGTGAATTATGAAATCAAAAGGACATGGAAAATCTAGGACCACATGCACAAATTAGTGTTGATACGTACAGAGTTTTGTGATTTTCGTAAACGTTTAAGAACACGACTTTTGAAAAGGACTATAATAAGATCTGCCAGCCTTTCCAAAAAACAGACCCCAGGGGTATCGGTTAAAGAGAAGTGGAGACGGGACAGGCAAAGAAAGACCTGGAAATAAAAATCACTGGTTTCAAACACGAAAACTTATTAGCCCAGCCAACCTGATCGCTGCAAATAGAAAGGACTAAGTAGTCAACAGGAACCCGGTGACCAACGACATAACATTTTGTAACTATAAATTGACAAGCACATATATGAACGCCAAAAAAAAAAAAGAGATTTTAAAAAGAATATTTATACCAACACTGTGCTACCAGTGTCAGACTTGGACATTATTAAAGCCATCATCATCAAGTGCCCTGCCAACTGGCGTAGGCGCTCAGGCATCTCTACCGATCACGATCATTGGTTGCCTGGAACAGCTCTCTAGATGAAATTCCTTCATGCCATTTTTTTCAGCCCATCTAGTAACCTTGCTCTTGGTCTGCCTCTACCCCTCAATGCCTCTCTTCTCATTATGAGGTCAAAAGATCAGTGTTTTTCTTATTGTTGTAAATAGAGATCTAATTTCTTTAGTGGCTGTCCAAGGTATTCGTAAGGTTCGTCTCAGAAACAACATCACTGTTGCTTCTAAATTCTTCTTAATTTGTCCATTGTCATTCCATGATTCGCTGTCATATAGCGGAGAACTGATAATGATGATGATGATGATGAAACATACACGATACAAAGTTCTTCTTCTTCTCAGCGTCCATGCAGTTTGGCGCTGGTAGTCACGTTCTCTCCACAGCCTCAGTCATGTCTGACACAGACGACCCTAACGCCAAACTGACCCACATCGTCTCTTTTGTTCTGCCTCTTTTAATCTTTCTCTCAATCTTTACCATAATCTATCTATCTCCTTTTACCCAACCAGGACATCACACAAGCGATAAACACGCGATGACACAAAGTGCCACCATGTGGATAAGCATTACCCGTGGAGAGGCCCCTGAAACCGCGTTCAGCCAATAGACCATATTTATGGCCGGGCTATATTGCGGCACCTGACAAGAGCCAGAGTATGGCTTCATAAACGAAAAATTGCATCCCACAAAGGTATGTCAAGATTTAAATGAGAGAAAATTATATCACGATGTAACTGACTGACTTTCTACCCCACTAGGACATCACACAAGCGATAAACACCCGATGACACAAAGTGCCACCATGTGGATAAGAATCGCCGTGGAGAGGTCCCAGAAACCGACAATTGGCCATATTTATGGCCTGCCTATATTGCGGCCCCTGGCAATAGCCAGAGTGGGGCTTCAAATAACAAAAAATTTCGTCATGAAAAGGACGAAACTGGATCATATTTTGTATCACGATAGAAGCCAGTTTTCCATTTTTAGTATGTGAAACAATGTAGATTACCAAAGTTCATGTTTATACATTTGATATTATGTCAAATATTACACTTATTTGTCATTTATTAAATTATTATTATTATCCGCTCAAACTAAGATAAAGCTTCTTGAGGCTCCACCAAGAAAACATGAAAGGGGCGGGTTGGGAGTTCGGGGTTGGGGGCATGTTTTCTTAGTGTCAGGGCGGCTGGTAAATTGTCTCCCCCTGGTTCGTGTAAATTAAATTCGGTGTGAGTCGTTTTCTTTGCAGACATCCTCATTAACCATTCTGTGTGAGTCGTTTTCTTTGCAGACATCCTCATTAACCCATTCTGTGTGAGTCGTTTTCTTTGCAGACATCCTCATTAACCATTCTGTGTGAGTCGTTTTCTTTGCAGACATCCTCATTACCCATTCTGTGTGAGTCGTTTTCTTTGCAGACATCCTCATTACCCATTCTGCGTGTGTCCTTGAGGTTTTCAGCATTCGTCTTTAAAACCACAACACTGTCGCTTCAATAGAAAGTTTCTCCTCACTGTTTGACAGTCCATGATTTACTTCCTTACGTCAGCATTGGCTCTCTAACTCTGTGAGAAAAATTTTTCACTTGCATCCAGCCTAAAATGAGTACGAGGTAAAGTCATGGATAGTAAAGGCAGTCGGCATGACATGACAACATCGCCAATCAAGTGCCGATTGATTTATAAAATATAAGTTTAACACTATATACCGTGGGAGTCGCCGTGGTGTAGCGGATAGACGCTCGCCTGTGGATCGGAAGGTCGTGGGTTCGGACCCTGATGGAACCGGGCTTTCTTCGAAAATGATCTTGGCTCCCAGGTCGACCCAGCCTTGAGTGGGTACCAGGTGCAGTCCTAGGAAGTAAAAGCGGCCGGTGTGATTTTGACCACATCACACACCAAGTGCCGACTGGTCACTAATACATAGATCTGGCTGTCTATGCCCAACACGCCAAGGGGCATGGAAAGGGCTCTTTTACTTTGCTTCATACGGTACTGTTAACTTTATCAGACACCACATTTTTCAGTTTAATACGGACTGTTTTTTAAACATTTTCATTTCCTAATTTTGTGCTAAACAACTAACAAAGGAAGGTGGTCTCAAAAACTGTTATTGAAACAATTTCTTTCTGAATTTTATGCTTAACAACTGATAAACAGAGATCGTCTCATAAAATGTTATTTAAAATATTTAATTCCTAACTTTGGACTAAACAACTAATAAACAGAAGTCGTCTCATAAAATTTTACATAAAATGCTTATATCCTAAATTTGGGCTAAACAACTAACAAAACAAAGGTCGTCTCATAATACAGTTTTTTTTTTTAAATATTTATTTCTAAACTTTGGGCTAAACAAATAGGAACCATCTCTGTAATGGTTACGACTTATACACGAAAGAATACAGTACCCAATACACCAAAAGGCGTGGGAAAGAGTCCTTAACTCACCTGCGTCCACGACTCCAAAGCTGAGCATCTTACAGTTGTAAAAGTCGACCTTCCCCTCCATCGTGGCCTCGTTGTAAGGACAGGCGGCCTTCTGACATCCCAGGTCGCTAAACAGTTTGGCATACCAGGGGTTGATGTCGATGAATGCCGCACCATCAGGTCCTGCGATAGAGGATGGTGTGTCGATGATCTGAAGTGTTGTTTTAGTGTCGGTTGTAAGATAAACATGTTGATGATTGCGCTGATTATATTAATATACTTAAAGTAGTAGGCAAAAATCTGTCCTTACTAAGAACGATACATTTGTGTCACTGGTTTGGGGAACAGTGTCTGCTATGGCTGTAAAGTCCAATGCGGGAGGAGCAGTCTCTGCCTCACAGTTCACACAGAAACGTTTTCTCTATTATGCTGAGGTTATTTTCTCAGACGTCTCCTCTTTATAACTTGCTGTGTTTGAACTCTTTCAAAATGTGCAACAGTCTGTCTTTCACGGTTTGCCTTACATGTTAGTCGATTATCAGCTGTTGTCTTCCAAATGTCTTTGTCAATGTTTATATTTATCATGCCGTGTTTGCACATGTCCTTTTAGCGTAGCCTTTCAGCCAAAAGGGACGCTAGGCACGGTCACTGTTGTGAGCCGTGGCAATTTTATTTTACTGCCAGACGGTGGCAGGTGTATTTTTGCTCTATTTGTAGACTGAAAGGATAGTTTCGTCGCCTAGCTTCTGAGTTGAGTGTATGGCATGACACTGTGAGCTCTGGATTTCATTTGGAAAGTTTTTCTACTGTGACCAACGTGGTGGTGTGAATTGTAGATTCAGAAAATGGCGCAATGCCTGTTGTCGCAATATTGGCGGTGCCATTATGTGATTAAAATTGATCGCGTGTGCAACTACTAAACTGTTGGTGACTTCTGCTACCATCTATGATAAACTGCATTTCTAATGACAGACTGTTTGTGTTAGCACTTCGGATGGCTACCGTATGCTTTTAATGCGTGTGTATGCTAGTGCATATGCTGAGACAGCAGTCTGTCAATCTTTCCATAAGGGACTGTGATAAACATTCTGTGTGTTTCTCGTTGGCACAAGAGCAGAGCTGTATGGGGTGACCCGTTTGCTATGAAGCTGAAACTAATACTACCAGATTACGAGCGTAGCCTTGACCTAACTGTATATATATTCCCTGTTTTCATATCACCATACAGGTGATCTTTTGGAATGCGACCGTCATTCATGCGGGAGACATTTCCTAGCAAAGCAAGTCTTTGATTAGGTAGAAATTACGTACATTACTGGCATTTTTGTTTATTTCAGTGCACATTCGTTTCGCCGCGATACACCAAGAACACGTCTCGTATAGTTCATGTAGATCTGATTATAATGATTATATGTTATCATAGGCTTATAATCTTCTTTTTTCTTTTCCCTCCTCGTCTTCTTCTTCTTCTTGTTCTTCTTTTTGTTGTTGTTCTTCTTGTTCTTTTTCTTCTTTTTTGTCTTCTTCTTCCTCCTTTTCTTCTTCTTCTTCTTCGTTTTCTTTTTCTTCTTCTTCTTCTTCTTCTTCTTCTTCTTCTTCTTCTTCTTCTTCTTCTTCTTCTTCTTCTTCTTCTTCTTCTTCTTCTTCTTCTTCTTTTTTTTTTCTTCTTATTCTTCTTCTTCTTCTTCTTCTTCTTCTTCTTCTTCTTCTTCTTCTTCTTCTTCTTCTTCTTCTTCTTCTTCTTCTTCTTCTTCTTCTACTTCATCTTCTTCTTCTTCTTCTTCATCTTCTTCTTCTTCTTCTTCTTCTTCTTCTTCTTCTTCTTCTTCTTCTTCTTCTTCTTCTTCTTCTTCTTCTTCTTCTTCTTCTTCTTCTTCTTCTTCTTCTTCTTCTTCTTCTTCTTCTTCTTCTTTTTTCTTCTTCTTCTTCTTCTTCTTCTTCTTCTTCTTCTTCTTCTTCTTCTTCTTCTTCTTCTTCTTCTTCTGTGTGTGATTGTTAGTGTGTGTATGTATGTGGATATATGTATGTATTTTTAGGTTCGTAAGTAGGTGTGTGTTTGTATGTACGTATGTTGTAAGTATGTGGGCGTATATATGTGGGTGTATGTGCGACTGTATATGAGTATATTTGTGATTGTAGGTGTATGTGTATTATTTATACAAGCATGCATGTATGTATGTATGTATGTATGTATGTATGTATGTATGTATGTATGTATGTATGTATGTATGTATGTATGTATGTATGTATGTATGTATGTATGTATGTATGTATGTATGTATGTATGTATGTATGTATGTATGTATGTATGTATGTATGTATGTATGTATGTATGTATGTATGTATGTATGTATGTATGTATGTATGTATGTATGTATGTATGTATGTATGTATGTATGTATGTATGTATGTATGTATGTATGTATGTATGTATGTATGTATGTATGTATGTATGTATGTATGTATGTATGTATGTATGTATGTATGTATGTATGTATGTATGTATGTATGTATGTATGTATGTATGTATGTATGTATGTATGTATGTATGTATGTATGTATGTATGTATGTATGTATGTATGTATGTATGTATGTATGTATGTATGTATGTATGTATGTATGTATGTATGTATGTATGTATGTATGTATGTATGTATGTATGTATGTATGTATGTATGTATGTATGTATGTATGTATGTATGTATGTATGTATGTATGTATGTATGTATGTATGTATGTATGTATGTATGTATGTATGTATGTATGTATGTATGTATGTATGTATGTATGTATGTATGTATGTATGTATGTATGTATGTATGTATGTATGTATGTATGTATGTGTGCAGGTGTGAATATATGTATGTGGGTGTATGTATGGGTGAGTGTATATGTATGTATGCATGCATGTGTGTTGTCGCGCGCCCACGTGGGTAAATACACTGATACAGTGAGGGTGTGGGTTTGAACCTTAACAATGCCCACCCACGTGAGAAACTGGACTATTATCTAAGCTATGTTGATCCTAGACAGTCCTGGTTGGCCAAGAAAACAGCGAGTGGCTCGTTCCATGAAATGAAAGTTGCTGTACTTGTATCCACAGGAGTAGGAGAAGGCATAGATAGATATCAGGATAAACCCACTGTTATATTTTATCCAGATACACAGTTAACCCCTCCGACTGTTCTCCTCTCCTGGCATTACTTAAAAGCCCCCATCAAGTGATTTAAATATTTGTTAGCTGAAGTAAACTAATATGCACAAAGACACTTGAAACTAAGTACACAATTTACTCAACTATTTTGTAACAACATCAAACATGATTTATTTGAATAAATCGAAATTAAAATGAACTTGTTTAGGCTAGTAGAGTTGAGGTGATGTTGATAATGACATTAAAGTTGTACATAACTTAGCTTCTAGTAGGAGAATTCACCGTCGGACAGTTCTCGGCTTGAGACCCTGCCTATCTTTTCCAGTTTGTCGTCCTCACTGCTTTCAGCAGGTCGTTACACTCGACGGTCGGCAAATAATGGATGCCTACTAGTCGCTGCCCAATGTGGGAACTGTGATAAAGAAACAAGCGCATATCTGTAGTATCTGCTCTAGGTGTACACTAAGCATGTATATTATAATAGCATCAAGCATGTTTATTTAAATAAAACATTTCCTCTCCCTCATGTTCACATTCACTCCTGTCCAATTTGGAAGGGCTTATGTCTCACATTCCAACTGTTACATCTTCTGCCTTCCTCTACACAAGTCCTGTAATGATAGTCAAGTCTTCTACGTCAGGTGCCATCTCTCGTACAGACTCAAATGACAATCAGTCAGACAGAGCAAGTTCTGGAATCCATGATTGGAACAATGGACGCGCCCAGAATGCTAACAATAGTTCTGGGGCGAATCAAAAAACAAATCTCATGGATTTACTCTCCGGGATCAGTCTCCGCATTAGCCTCCCGAGAGTTAAACACATTTCAGTGTGTTAGCTGTGTGTGATACAGATTCACATTAACCACACATGACAAGCTTGCTAAAGTTATCTTCACGCTTGTGGTTTAAAAAACATGATAGTTCATTAAATTTCAATGGTAACATCAACATTTACGTTTTACAACATTGAAACACATGTGCACAAAAAACATCATGACACTATCAATTAGGAAATAAAGTAATGTGACAGTGCCCTACGAGAATGGAGAAATGTCCGCCTAGGAGTATTACAAAGTGATGAAGACACACACTTGAGCAAAAAGACAGTTAGATTTCTATCAGGAAATTAAGGTTTTCAAACTAGTTTTTCTCACCTGGAGAATGATACCACAATGCCAAAAGTTCTGTCTCAAGCTTAGGTTAAGCCCAACAGATGGCATGTGCTAGACAGAGTCTCATTTCCAAGTTCTAGAGTTCACCCCTATATAACTTTTATTAAGCTCCTCCTACATTATGCCTAAAACCATTCTAATTCAAGGATGTCACAGCTCCTCCCCTGTGGGTAAGTTTATTCGCTGTCAGTCAGGGCTGTACAACACTTGTTTAAATTCCCACGCTAGGATCTCCTGGTCAATTCATCTGACCAGAGCAAATAGGACAAGTCACACCTCCAGTCTACTTCACCTGTCAAGTGGTTTGCTAACAACTCCACTCGACCATGTCAATTTAACTGCCAGCACTTTTGGCTCACCATGTCAATAGTGACCGTCTGACTTGCCTTCAAGTTAGGTAACCTCAGGGGGAATTAAACACAATTAGCCGGAGTTATCTGTTCCTAATGGTCTGCCTAGGAGATAAATATCTGACACCACAGATGGTGTGCAAATCTGCAGACAGTAAGTCTAAGCTTGGCCAGTCTTATCTCTGTACGTTAACACTTAACATCTTGGAAAAGTTTTAGTGTTTGATATTACCGACAGTCCAGGGGAATTAAATGTTTGTTCTGGTCGCCTTACTTAGATTAAGGATGTATCCAAAACCATATTATTTCTGTATTCTTTAAAATACATAGAAAAAAAAGTCCGTTGAGGAAAGACATTCTGAAGTCACCGAGCGTATTGTCAGAGCCTCCCCCTTAAGTTCGGTCACCCTGACCGCACATCTGCACGCTCTGTGGCTTCCAAGAATTGTAAGTCCTCCTTTGCTTAACTGCCCATAAGTTTTATGTTTCCAGTATTCTTTATGACAGTGGAAAGTTCTGCACTCATCTGCAGACATCCCGTGTCCTTTCATCCAGGATAATTCAATACTGTCATTGATCCTGGTATTGAGCGGGTATTCCAAGCAGTCGCTCGGTAATGTCCCTTTGTCTGGAGGTTCCTCCTTCCATCGGATAATAAAAGATCCACGCTTTGTCAACGGGACTCCTCTGCGCCGTTGACTGACAACCTCTGTCCGTTTCCTCACTTCGCTGCGCATAATCTGTCTAGGAAGAGCCTGAAGTGTTCTACTAAAAGGATTAGTTGCAGTCAGGTTGGATCCTCTTTTCCTCCGTCTACAGATCCTTGAAAAATCTGTTACAAATCTCCCCTTAAAACGAGGGATATCTTCACTCATCGTGATCCCACGAAGTGAGTGCCACTTACCACTAACCATTTCCCTGAAGAGTGTCCATTTGTTTCCTCCTCGGTGCATTCTGTTTTTACCTTGCCAAATTGTCAGGGTGGAATTCTCTTTAATAAAGATCCGTCCAGAATCAAAGCACGAAATAAAGTCAGGGGGTTCAGTCAAATCATTAAGAAACTCAGGGTTTCCTGTAGAATGTAATGTGAGATTTCTTCGCAATGAAGTTTCCACCATCAGCTGAGATACTCCTGTCACTTCCTTCGAAGCAAAGAGTACTACAAGACCAGAGTGTTGGGATTCCCTTTTACTCTTGGCTTGTTCGGCTTCCAGGTCCTTCATCTGAAGTTTCCCTGTCGCCCCAGCTGTACAAGGCAGAGATATGTTTTCTCCCTGCTCAGAAAAAGTATTTTCTTCTTCGATAATGGCAAACACTTCTGTCTGTCCATTATCAGAGCGCACAGGACTAGCAAAATTGTCCTGTTTACGTGGAGTCTCTAAAATCGTCAAGACGTCCAGAGAACTCCCCTCCTCATAAGCTATATTCACCTTGGTCTGGCTTTCATATGCCAAGTCCAGTGAAAGCAAATCAGGAGGTGTGTTGCCGCCATCGCAGTCAACTCCTTTTGGTGTAAAGTCAGAACTAACACATTCCATTAGGCATGCGGCCGCATCCAAGGAAATAAGGGACACAGGTTCCGTGTTATTCCCTACATCAGTCTGCTTTAATTCCTCTTCTTGTTTGAAGGGACCAAAGAGGATATGGGAGTTAGGTAAGTCTTTGCCCTCACCCTCATTAATGGCTGGTGTGCCAGTCGAACCGCTATGTCTACGGTTAGAACCGTTATCACGCTTGTGACTACTGTCAGGTTCGCTCTCATTTATCTCATCTGAGGTAATGGGAGTAAGGGGTTCCAGCAATGTAGATCTGGTCCCTTTAGAAGATTTCTGCTTCTTGTTCCATCTTTTCCTTTTAGGCTTAAGAATGGAAGTTAAGGGGTCCAGCAATGTAGATCTGGTTATCCCTAAAGAAGAGTTCTTCTTGTTGCCTCTTCTCTCTGTAGGAATAAGAGGTGTGAGATACTATCCTCCGGTTTTTATGTTTTCTTCCTTAGCTGTTGAGGTTGGCCAAGGAGTGCACAACTCCATGGTTAGATAGTGAGCCCCCACCATACCTGCTTGAGTTTCAGTCTGAGGTATTGGTTCTTCCTCGCATATACTCGCAGTTTCCTTAACGCTAATGTTTTCTGCTTGCTGTTTTATCCTATCTTTTTCTGCCTTCTCAAGTAGCAGTTTTCGATGAATTTCTTCACTTTTACGCCGCATCCTTTCAGCAAATCCTTCCTGAATACACTCTATCTCTCTCTTTAATTCTTCTCTTATAAGATGTATCTTTCATACTCCTCTTTCCTTAGCTGTTCCTCTCTTTCATACTCTTCTTTCATAAGCTGTTCCTGCCTATTATATTCTTCTATCTCCAACTGGCGCTTTTTCTCTGCAGCATTACGGGCAACCATATAATCAAAAGTATCCATCTGGCATTTAATATATGTTTCTGACTGTGCTCCTACTCTACCCTCAGCTATCCAGAATGTCCTTACATCTTTTTGGTACTCGGTAAGTAAGTCCATTCTATCTATCAGGTCTATCCAGAGATAAATATGATACTTCCCCGAGGTAGGATAAGAAAGAAAGGTCAGAGCAAAGTACGGTGAACTGGACACCAGAGTAGACTATGACAGCCGCACAAAGATGTATATGATGCAAAGCAGCCTACCAGATTAACAGCCTACAGAATACTATAGCAGCATAAAGGATAAGCCTATAAATGATCAAAGCGATGTTACACTCAGTCACTAATTATTAATCTCAATGATATGATGTCAGCATGTAATATGTTCTACAATCTATATCAAATGAAATATGCAAGCAAACAAAATCATCAAAAAATCAACTCTAACTAAGCACTATAGATTAAACATTGATCAATGTTCATGAAATGTTCAATGATAGACAGTTAACTCATATGATTTCATCAATTAAATACTTTTACAGTTATTATAATTTTAATCTTCCCAGTTACCAATTACTAAGTATGATTTTAGTCTAAGAACTGGATGAAGAGTTAAAATGAAATCTATGAAATTAAACTTGTATTCGTTAGTCTAGGGTCTGCCGGGTTTGATCGCTGGCGGGACGCCACTTGTGTCAGGTTTTAATTCTAGAGAGCGACACAATTGTTACGTGATGTTATAAACCCCAAGACGAGATACCCAATTGTCGGGGTCCCACGTGGGTAAATGCACTGATATAGTGAGGGTGTGGGTTTGAACCTTAACAATGCCCACCCACGTGAGAAACTGGACTATTATCTAAGCTATGTTGATCCTAGACAGTCCTGGATAGCCAAGAAAACAGCGAGTGGCTCGTTCCATGAAATGAAAGTTGCTGTACTTGTATCCACAGGAGTAGGAGAAGGGATAGATAGATATTATGTTCAAACCCACACCCTCACTATATCAGTGTATTTATCCACGTGGGCGCGCGACAATTGGGAGCTCGTCCGGGATCAGTCTCCGCATTAGCCTCCCGAGAGTTAAACACATTTCATTGTGTTAGCTGTATGTAATACAGATTCACATTACCCATACGTGACAAGCTTGCTAAAGTTATCTTCACGCTTGTGGTTTAAAAAACATGATAGTTCATTAAATTTCAATGGTAACATCAACATTTACGTTTTACAACATTGAAACACATGTGCACAAAAAATCATCATGACACTATCAATTAGGAAATAAAGTAATGTGACAGTGCCCTACGAGAATGGAGAAATGTCCGCCTATGAGTATTACAAAGTGATGAAGACACACACTTGAGCAAAAAGACAGTTAGATTTCTATTAGGAAATTAAGGTTTTCAAACTAGTTTTTCTTACCTGGAGAATGATACCACAATGCCAAAAGTTCTGTCTCAAGCTTAGGTTAAGCCCAACAGATGGCATGTGCTAGACAGAGTCTCATTTCCAAGTTCTAGAGTTCACCCCTATATAACTTTTATTAAGCTCCTCCTACATTAGCCTAAAACAATTCTAATTCAAGGATGTCACAGCTCCTCCCCTGTGGGTAAGTTTATTCGCTGTCAGTCAGGGCTGTACAACACTTGTTTAAATTCCCACGCTAGGATCTCCTGGTCAATTCATCTGACCAGAGCAAATAGGACAAGTCACACCTCCAGTCTACTTCACCTGTCAAGTGGTTTGCTAACAACTCCA
>CAJHNH020000668.1:1263005-1390028 GCA_905116865.2 Candidula unifasciata
GTGGGTATCTGTACATGTGATTGTATGTGTGTGTATGCATGCATGCATGTGTAGGTGTGCATGTATAGAATGTGTGTGTGCATATATGTCCATATATGTATGTGTGTGTCTTTTCTGTTTGTGTATATATGTAGATGTATATATGTATGTATGTATGTATGTATGTATGTATGTGTTAGGTATGTCTGTATATGAGTGTGCATGCATGAGAATGTGATATATATATATGTGTGTGAGTGTGTAAGATTGTGTACACATGATGTATGTATTATATTCTATAATGTATATTTTTATTCTATATCTATAACATGCATTTTAGATAACAGGCATTGGTACCCTGAAAAATGAGTGCTTAGAAGGGCCGAATATCAGACGGGCCTGCCTGCCCAATTTGTAACCCTTTGAAAATAAAGTTTGTTCGTTCGTTCATTCGTTCGTTCTTCTTCTTCTTTTTCTTCTTTTTCTTCTTTTTCTTCTTTTCTTCTTCTTCTTCTTCTTCTTCTTCTTCTTCTTCTTCTTCTTCTTCTTCTTCTTCTTCTTCTTCTTCTTCTTCTTCTTCTTCTTCTTCTTCTTCTTCTTCTTCTTTTCTTCTTCTTCTTCTTCTTCTTCTTCTTCTTCTTCTTCTTCTTCTTCTTCTTCTTCTTCTTCTTCTTCTTCTTCTTCTTCTTCTTCTTCTTCTTCTTCTTCTTCTTCTTCTTCTTCTTCTTCTTCTTCTTCTTCTTTTCTTCTTCTTCTTCTTCGTTTCTTCTTCTTTTTCTTTTCTTCTTCTCTTCTTCTTCTTCTTCTTCTTCTTCTTCTTCTTCTTCTTCTTCTTCTTCTTCTTCTTCTTCTTCTTCTTCTTCTTTCATTTGCTTGAAACATATTGTCTATAGCTATAATTTTGCACTAATATGAACTTCCTGTCTTTTGCAATTCCGCCAGCTTCCACCGGTGTTTCTCTTGGCCAGAAATATTCAAATTAATCAGAGAATCTTTTTTTTTTCCTAGGAGAAAAAAGCGGTGCCGGTATGCAAGTGGTAATTAGAAAGAAACAAAAGATACATGCCTTCCACCAAGGTAAACAGGGGCGGGATAACGGGATATCTTTGTTTACCAATTTGTATATCAAAGCTGAAAAAGAAAAGAATATAATCTAAGTTTTTTGACAGTATTCTTGATGAAGTATGGGTTTTACTGTTCTTCAAAAAACGAAAAATTGTATCCCACAAAGGTATGTCAATGAGATAGAATTATATCACGATGTAAGCCAGTTTTCCCTTTTTAGTATGTGAAATAATGTAGATTACAAAAGTTTATGTTTATACATTTGTTATTATTTCAAATATTACACTTATTTGTCATTAATTGAATTATTTTTATTATCCGCTCAAGCTAAGATAAAGCTTCTTGAGTCTCCACCAAGAAAACATGAAAGGGTCGGGTGGGGGTTGGGGGGCATGTTTTCTTACTGTCAGAGCTGCTGATAAATTGTCTCCGTCTGATGCGTGTAAATAAAATTCTGTGTGAGTCGTTTTCTTTGCCGAAATCCTTATTACCCATTGTTATTGATATCTTTGTTTACCAATTTGTATATCAAAGCTGAAAAAGAAAAGAATATAATCTGAGTTTTTTGACAGTATTCTCGATGAAGTATGGGTTTTACTGTTCTGGATGAAGTAACAAGTGAATCACGGGAACCGTTTTCGCCATTGGCGCAGTGGGCATATAACGCTAGTTTCGTATTTTATAGACCAAACAGAATTTATCGGGTGAGATGTTCAACATGACTTTGGCCACCTTTTATTGCCAGGACATTACCTGGGTCCATTCTTGGCTGGGTCGACCTGTGAGATAAAGTCTTTTTTTTTTTAATAATCCCTTGTGGATAGGATTTGAAACTGTGGATGTGCTTTCGCATTAGGGAAAAATTAGGAGAGAAACAGGAACGGAGTGAGTGAAAAAAAAGAGGAAAAATGGAAAAGAGGACAGAGAGAAAAAAAGAGAAGAAAAAGAGGACAGAAGGAAAGAGAAAGAGAGACAGACAGACAGACAGACAGACAGACAGACAGACAGACAGACAGACAGACAGACAGACAGACAGACAGACAGACAGACAGACAGACAGACAGACAGACAGACAGAGACAGACAGACAGACAGACAGACAGACAGACAGACAGACAGACAGACAGACAGACAGACAGACAGACAGACAGACAGACAGACAGACAGACAGACAGACAGACAGACAGACAGACAGACAGACAAGCAGAAAAGAGAAAGAGGGAAAGAAAATAAAGAAAACTAAGGATAGAAAAAATATACAGAGAAAGAAAGAGAAAGAGAGGAGAAAGAGAGGAGAAAGAGAGGAGAAAGAAAGAGAAAGAGAGGAGAAAGAGTGAAAGGGGAAAAAGGTTGGGGGGAGGAAGAAGCCTTACTTGAGGGAAGATGTGTGTGGGGACAGAACAGTAGTGCTCACATCGTACTAGTGGAGACAAGAACAGTAATACTTTAGAGACAAGAACAGCAATACTCACATCGTACTAGTGGAGACAAGAACAGTAATACTCACATCGTACTAGTGAAGACAAGAACAGTAATACTCACATCGTACTAGTGGAGACAAGAACAGTAATACCCACATCGTACTAGTGGAGACAAGAACAGCAATACTCACATCGTACTAGTGGAGACAAGAACAGTAATACTCACATCGTACTAGTGGAGACTACAACAGTAATACCCACATCGTACTAGTGGAGACAAGAACAGCAATACTCACATCGTACTAGTGGAGACAAGAACAGTAATACTCACATCGTACTAGTGGAGACAAGAACAGTAATAGTCATATCGTACTAGTGGAGACAAGAACAGTGATACTCACATCGCACTAGTGGAGATAAGAACAGTAATAGTCATATCGTACTAGTGGAGACGAGAACATAAATACTCACATCGTACAAGTGGAGACAAGAACACTAATACGCACATTGCACTAGTGGAGACAAAAACAGTAACACTCACATCGCAACAGTGGAGACAAGAACAGTAATACTTACATCGTACTAGTGGAGACAAGAACACTAATACTCACATAGCACTAGTGGAGACAAGAACAGTAATACACACATCGCAATAGTGGAGACAAGAACAGTAATACACACATCGCACTAGTGGAAACAAGAACACTAATACTCACATCGCACTAGTAGAGACAAGAACAGTAATACTTACATCGCACTAGTGGAGACAAAAACAGTAACACTCACATCGCAACAGTGGAGACAAGAACAGTAATACTTACATCGTACTAGTGTAGACAAGAACACTAATACTCACATAGCACTAGTGGAGACAAGAACAGTAATACACACATCTCAATAGTGGAGACAAGAACAGTAATACACACATCGCACTAGTGGAAACAAGAACACTAATACTCACATCGCACTAGTAGAGACAAGAACAGTAATACTTACATCGCACTAGTGGAGACAAGAACAGTAATGCACACAACGCACTAGTGGAGACAAGAATACACACATCGCACTAGTGGAGACAAGAACAGTAATACACACATCGTACTAGTAAAGACAGGAACACTAATACACACATCGCACTAGTGGAGAAAAGAACAGTAATACTCACATCGTACTAGTGGAGACAAGAACAGTATTACACACATCGTACTAGTGAAGACAAGAACACTAATACACACATCGCACTAGTGGAGACAAGAACAGTAATACACACATCGTACTAGTGGAGACAAGAACAGTAATACTCACATCGTACTAGTGGAGACAAAAACACTGATACACACATTGTACTAGTGGAGACAAGAATAGTAATACTCACATCGCACTAGTGGAGAGAAGAACAGTAATACTCACATCGTACAAGTGGAGACAAGAGCAGTAATACTCATATCGTACTAGTGGAGACAAGCACAGTAATACTCACATCGTACTAGTGGAGACAAGAACAGTAATACTCACATCGTACTAGTGGAGACAAGAACAGAAATACCCACATCGTACTAGTGGAGACAAGAAATGTAATACTCACATCGTACTAGTGGAGACTAGAACAGTAATACTCACTTTGCAATAGTAGAGACAAGAACAGTAATACTCACATCGTACTAGTGGAGACTAGAACAGTAATACTCACATCGTACTAGTGGAGACTAGAACAGTAATACTCACATCGTACTTGTGGAGACAAGAACAGTAATACTCACATCGTACTAGCAGAGAAAAGAACAGTAATACTCACATCGTACTAGTGTAGACAAGAACAGTAATACTCACATCGTACTAGTGGAGACAAGAACAGTAATACTCACATCGTACTAGTGTAGACAAGAACAATAATACCCACATCGCACTAGTGGAGACAAGAACTGTAATACTCACATCGTACTAGTGGAGACAAGAACAGTAATACTCACATCGTACTAGTGGAGACAAGAACTGTAATACTCACATCGTACTAGTGGAGACAAGAACAGTGATACACACATCGTACTAGTGGAGACAAGAACACTAATACTCACATCGCACTAGTGGAGACAAGAACAGAAATACTCACATCGTACTAGTGGAGACAAGAACAGAAATACTCACATCGCACTAGTGGAGACAAGAACAGAAATACCCACATCGTACTAGTGGAGACAAGAACAGAAATACTCACATCGTACTAGTGGCGACTAGAACAGTAATACTCACTTTGCAATAGTGGAGACAAGAACAGAAATACCCACATCGTACTAGTGGAGACAAGAATACAAACATCGCACTAGTGGAGACAAGAACAGTAATACTCACATCGTACACGTGGAGACTACAACAGTAATACTCACATCGTACTAGTGGAGACTAGAACAGTAATACTCACATCGTACACGTGGAGACTAGAACAGTAATACTCACATCGTACTAGTGGAGACAAGAACAGTAATACTCAGATCGTACTAGTAGAGACAAGAACAGTATTACTCACATCGTACTAGTGAAGACAAGAACAGTAAAACTCACATCGTACTAGTGGAGACAAGAACAGTAATACTCACATCGTACTAGTTGAGACAAGAACAGTAATACTCACATCGTATCATTCTGTGATTCTATAAAGGTTTTACACATGGATGCTGTGATGAAAGTCTCTTTGTAGTCGCCGTCGACTGTGGCAGTGGCATAGACAGCGTTGCAAATCGCCAGGGCTCCATCCATCATGGTGATGTTGGCGACTCCATTAATGTCACAAGTCGAGGCTGTTTCTCCATTTAAAAGACGGAAGCCGCTATCACAGACTGCCAGAGAAATGACAAATTATTGGGTAAGTTTGCGATAATTTTTTTTAAAGGCGTACGGGTCAGTTAGCCTAAGGATAAATAACGTACCAAGTAATGTTCCAATGCACATGGGAAGAGGCAGGGACAGAACTGATATCATCGATGCTGCACGCACTAGGATGGTGGACAGGGAAGAATCTCTTGTGCTAACACGATTGCGTGGCTTAAGAGTAAAGCTTTAAAACACGTTTATGTCGTCATTGAGGCCAAAACAATTAAAACTATAACCAACTTCACACTGGAACAATCAGCAGAGGTACCTTGGAGTGACTGATGCGTTAGAGGATTGAGCACGAATGGGAAAGCCTAATGTGCAGTGATCTCGACTGTGATAATATAACATAACATGCGAGTATCACGGGTACATACAAGCCACTGAAGTACAAGGTGGGCCAGAAAAACGGCAACGCGCTGCAGCGTGTTTCAATCAGAAAAATCAACTACTTTCCAAAGCGTATCCAATTAGGCCTGTAGGTGTACTTCCGGTGTTTAGATACCCATGTGTAGAATAAGACATGTTGCCACATATAGACGCTGTTGTCGTTTGTAGACGTCAGTTTCTTTTCTAGTTATTGTAGCTGATAATTTTGATATTTTCTTGTGTGCTTTTCTATCTCTACTCGTCTGCTTTTACCTATGAGTGCAGTCAGTACATTTAAACATGCTTAAGAAACTCAGGACTGAAATTTTTTTTGTTACACTAAGCATTCGCTGGTGGCTGGTATAATTTTCATCTTTGATTAAGGGGCTTGTCACTGGAGCTAGGAAGCTCATTCTTTGTTTCTACGTTCTTTGCAGCAACTAACCCTTCTGCGAAGATTGACCAACCCATGTGGGGTTTGAAAAAAAAAAACCAAAAAAAAAAAAAACGGATGTAATGAAGTCGATTCTCTCGACTTTATATAGTAAATATATTAACGGAAGCAGCCCCTAGCAAAGCCAGATTTCTGTAGTCTTCTAGCTAAAAGTAAATGAAAAGATAACATATCACACGACAGCTTTAATTCGCGGAAAAAGTGAAATCCATAAGGTGTATTAAATGGGTTTGAATGTTGAATGTTGAATATGGAATCGACATCATAGCACTCGGGGCACTGCAATAAGCGCCCCGTCCCCATATTTAGCAGGAAGCGAAGAGTTCCAAATCCGATGGCACCAGTAACTGTCTGATTGTATATTTGTCTCGCCTTTACCATGAGGTTTGAGCGTCGGCCAGATCCCCTGGTAACTCCTCGCAGCGCCATTCTCCTCACTGTAATGATCTATCTGTGCCTCCGCACTGTTCACTCGCTTCCAAAGGGCCCTTACAACATCTAGGTTGTCATACATCAGTTCACCACCAAGTTGTTTCAATCACTCAATCAATCAGTGGACGTCTTCACAATGAAAGCTGGCTTTCTCAGTCTTTCGGTTTGAATATATTTACTCACCTGGACTGCTGTCCATCTCTTGACGTTATCATGCCATCTTGTAACGCTTGCTTGCCTTCAACTGATACTACCACAATGACTTGAAACTGTACACAGTAAAAAGAGACTGCACATTATACTCACGTGATCTAAAGGGCGGCAGTGTTGTTGTTGTTGAAGCTGTTGTGGAGGTCGTTGTTGGCGTTGTTGTTGTTGAAGTTGTTGTTGGCGTTGTTGTCGAAGTTGTTGCTGGCGTTGTTGTTGATGTCGTTGTTGTCGTTGTTGTCGAAGTTGTAGTTGGTGTGGTGCTAGTAATAGTTGTTGGCGTGGTGGTGGTAGTTATCGTCGTGGAGGTAGTTGTTGGAGTCGTGGATGTGGTAGTTGTTGTAGGCGTTGTTGTGGTGGTTGATGATGACTGGGTAGTTTGAGGCGGCGGGTTATCGATGGTGCTGTTGGTTGGGGCGCAGGTGGTGTACGATGAGCAGATGCACTGCTTGTACAACTGCTTATTGTTGTCTGTGGCTGCAATCAAATGTTATGTATCTCAAGCTGCCAGACAGACATACAGTGAAAAGCACAGGCTAGAATGCAGGCAGACAGACAGACAAACGGGTAGACAGAAAGGCAGACAGACAGACAGTGTGACAGACAGACAAACATACAAGCATAGATTGGAAGGCAGGCAGGCAGACGGGCAGGCAGGAATGCACGCGGGCAGGCATACAAACAGAACGGCAGGCAGACAGACAAAAAGACGGGCAAACAGGCAGACAGTCAGGTAGACAGAAAAAGACGGACAAACAGGCAGGCAGGCATACAGACAGTGAGACAGGCAGGCTAGAAGGCAGACAGACAGACAGACAGACAGACAGACAGACAGACAGACAGACAGACAGACAGACAGACAGACAGACAGACAGACAGACAGACAGACAGACAGACAGACAGACAGAAAGGCAGACAAACAGACAGACGGGCAGGCAGGAAGGCACGCAGGCCCACTGCAGCCAGACAAATAAACATACTGAGAGACATAAGTGACGACAAGTAGACAATCAGACACAGACACGGATAATTAAATACACAAATCAGCACGTACACACAGCTACACACCACACAGATCATACGACAGACAGACAGGAAGACATGTAGATAGACAGGCATGGCGACAGACAGACAGCTAGGCAGTAAGACAGACCGAAAGAAGAATGAATAGATGGACGGTCGGACGGACAGACAGACAGACAGACAGAAGACAGACAGACAGGCAGAACATATAGTAATCGTGCTGTAGTAGAAATTTCAGTAACAGCAGTAATACTTTTAGAAGTAATAGTAGTAGTTGTAGCAGCAATAGCAATCGTAAGAATAGTAGTACTTGTTATTACAGTAGTAATCCACTGTGAGCTATACAATGACAGTGTCTAAACACTCACCCATACATACACGCATACATACATGCATACATACACCCATACATACACTCATACATACTTTCAATATATACTGTTTAAAAAAATAGAAAGGAGAAAAATAGAAAGGAACGCATAATAATCACATTCCGTGTTTTTATTAGTTGATAGGATAGACCCGTAAGCCTAAAAACTATCGAGGGCCCGTATGCAAAAGAACTGTCATTTGACTGGTTAAACCCTAATGTATTTACGTGTATAGTGTGAACAATTTCATTCAGTAAATTACAAAAGGGGTTGAATGTCAAAGTTGTGGAAAAGTTATATTTCTGAGTTATGAGTTGGATCACAGCACTCCGGACACATCCATAGGCGCTCAGATTCCCCAATCAACATATTCATACCGTCGCGCGGTTAATAGTGCCAGTCCATTGCTGGTTGACAAGACTTTGTTTGCGTCCCGTGGGCTTCTCATTCTTGGCTGTGCTGATCTTTACTCCCAATTCTCGTATTCTTAGCAAAAATGTGGACACGTTGCTCCCAAAATCCTTGGAAAGTTCTATCTGTCTAAGGGCATTGATATTGTCTGCGTGATCGATGGACCTACCATTTTCAATTATTGCGGCACCTGCCAGTCTATCAGCTCTTTCATTAGCAACAACACCTGCATACCCTGGGACAAATAAAACACAGGACAGTTTTGCAATGACTCAATCCACTGTCTGCCTAACCAGCCCGCTTCGGCCAGCCGGATCATGCTTAGAGAATCATTCAGCATTTACACACCGGAATAGTCTTGTGATTCTAGCCACATGAAATCTTGTGTCACCTCCACCAACTCCATCGTCATGCTGCTGATAGTCATGGAAAAGGTATCGTTGGCTTCTTGAACTGTTCTACCCGAAGAGCGAGCTGTAAATGCCCATGCACTCTTATGTCCTCGTATATCGGATCCCTCTGTGAAGATCAGCACATATGTCGCATCTGACTTGTTACTGATAAGCGCACATTCCTCAGCGTTGACAACAGCGGGATTCTGCTCCCGACAACTATCAAGCGCCACGACACAGGAGAATGTTAGATTGGGCGCTTTAGACACTGGTATCCATTCCTCACCTGGATGGATGTCTGTAAGGCTGCAGACCTGCCCTACCCAGCCATGATTTGCCCCTTTTAAGTCTTTTGTCCTTTTTCCTGGAGAGCATGTGGTACAAAGGGTGCTTCAGATCTGAGCTTGTCTTGAGGTATGTAAGAGCTCTCCAGATCTTGATCAAGTAGTTCATGGTAGGGAAGTCAAAAAGGTACCTCATTGCTACACAAGAGATGTCTCCAGTGCACCCCAGAATAATGTGCATTGCTTCGTTCTCTAAGTTCTCAAGTCTTTCAGTCTGAGTATGGCTGACAGTGAGGATGGCTGGAACAATTTCGATGGAAGAAAGTACAAGTCCCTGGAACAGAAGCAGAAGCAGTCTCTGCTCAGTATTAGCGGCTTCCATGACCCTCATTGCTGACAGGCCTTTGCGTGTTTTTGTTATAACATGGTCAACATGTTCTTTGAAGGACAGCAGGCTGCGATCAAATCTGACTCTGAGGTATGTCATTAGATCTCGTCAAAATTTCCTCTCTGCTTTCCACTGCTGGTAAGTCTGCCTTCACCATAAGCGTGTTCAAGGAGAACCACGTTACTGAGACCTTCAAAGGGTTGACATAAGCATTAGAATCTACACAGCAGGAGGAGATGCGATCAAGTTCTCTCTGCATTGAATTAACTATTTCTTGACGATCTTTTCCATGTCGATATACCAAGACGTCATCAGCAAATGACAAGGTCCTGCCACTCCCGTGCAATTGCTGCTCAGTCGTCAGCACTGTGTACAGTAGTAGTAGTTATACGTTTTGTTTGTTTGTTTGTTTGTTATAGTGTGTGTGTGTACGTGTGTGTATGTGTGTGTGTGGGTGTGGGTGTTTATACATGGTACATTACCCGATAAGCGGTCCACAATGAGAGTGACTTCCCTTCCCACTGATGCCTCTATCTGGTGCAGCACCTACACTATGTCGCAGGGGTATTTTGCTCCTTGTTGTCAGCGGCCTACGATATCTCGTCTTCTATGTTGTAAGCTTTTAACGGTCCCAAAACATCTGCAACTGGGTCTAACCCCAACCCCCCCCCACTCCCCTCCCCCACTCCAACTCCACAGCCTTAGCCTATGCCCCACGACTTTATGCAGTCTATATAATACGCTGCATACAGTCGTGCGACTTAGGATGCACCCCTGCCACATAGTACAGGCCCTACCTAGATCGACACATCAATGGGAAGGGAAATCACTTTCATTGTGGGCCGCTCAACGTGATTAGAACCATATACGGTCTTGGACTAACAGAGTGAGAAATGATTTAGTAGGACGAATCTAACACCAGTAAGACAGGATAATACCTACCAATAACAAACTAGGATAATGTTCAGTTAATCGAACTGAGCACTTACTGTATGTAAAGTATCAGAGACTGAGCACTTACTGTATGTAAAGTATCAGAGACTGAGCACTTACTGTATGTAAAGTATCAGAGACTGAGCACTTACTGTATGTAAAGTATCAGAGACTGAGCACTTACTGTATGTAAAGTATCAGAGACTGAGCACTTACTGTATGTAAAGTATCAGAGACTGAGCACTTACTGTATGTAAAGTATCAGAGACTGAGCACTTACTGTATGTAAAGTATCAGAGACTGAGCACTTACTGTATGTAAAGTATCAGAGACTGAGCACTTACTGTATGTGAAGTATCTAAGACTGAGCACTTACTGTATATAAAGTTTCGGAGACTGAGCACTTATTGTATGTAAAGTATCGGAGATTGAGCACTTACCGTATGTAAAGTATCGGAGACAGCAGTTAGCGTACGTCAAGCTGCACTGGCAGGAGCTTAAAGGACATGCTTTGATGGTGTTCGGGTCGTAGTAAGCAGAGGTACACAGTTTGGGTTGGTCGGTGTAGTGATAATAGTAGAAGTAATAGTATGTGTATCCGTCCACTCGTGAAACCGAGAGGGTGGCAATGACCACAGCCAGTGCGATCACGAAGCTCACCGGAGACATTCTTGTGATGTTCGTGTGTCCTAGTGAAAGAAGTATGCAGCGAGATTATATATTGAACATATTTGCTTTATCACATGATGGACGTGGGCACCGCAGTGTCTAGGATACGTGCTGTCCAGGTGCTAGTCTTGTATCTAATAGCCGTTCATGGAATTGGGAGTGGGTGGGTGGAGAGGGGGGGGGGGAGAGAAGGCTAAATTGTCGATGCTCCGGGGTCGACCCAGCCTAAATGTATACTAAGAAATGTTTTGGGAAGAAAATGTGGCTAACTTAATTTTTTGCGCATTATCCAAGGCGGTGTCGATTGATCAATAAAAGTGCCACTAATTCTACAAAACAAAAAATGATATGAATTCAAGAGGATTGAAGGAATAGGAGAAATGTCTCGTCAACGACTAGTGTCAACAGTTATAAGACAGCGAAGATGGTGCTGTATTCATCATCATCATCAGGTGCTTTGCCGACTAGCGTGGGCGATCATGCTTTTCCATAATCCACGATCTCCTGCAGCGTGTATCAGTTCGTGTGCCGACACACCTCCACGTCATGCAACAAAACTGTCAAGAATCTTCTCTCGTTGTCTTCCTCTATCCCTCCTTCCACAGATCTTTCCAGTGGTCACAACATGTTCTATTTTCCCTCTTTTCATAACATGGCCGAAAAATGATGACTGTCTCCTTCTGATGTCTGTGATAAGTTGTCTTCGGGCTCCCACCTCTTTCAAAACCTCTTGGTTGCTCTTTTTGGCTGTCCAAGGTATTCTAAGCATTTTTCTGTAAAACCACATCTCTGAGGCCTCTAGAAATTGTTTGGCCCGCCTACCGATTGTCCAGGATTCACAGCCATATGTTAAAACTGGATGTATGTATATGCTGTATTAGACACACATTTTCAGAAGAGACCAACAGAGAATCATAGAAGTACTGACAGCGAATACCGATGAGAGCAGCCAAAAGGGCTGGACTAGATTCCATTTATGATATACAAGTGATTGTACAGGGTAAAACAATGCAGAAATAGCCCTATGTCTTATTCTTAACCTTTGTCAAGGTTTCAGCCTCACTGCAATCGGTCATCCCATACTTGCTCCATTCCTGTGCCAGTGAAAATCATATAAAGTGTTCCTCGCTGTCCCATTAAAACAATTGTTTTTGGCACAATCCAGAAATACGCGCACGCAGTAAATGCATAAGGTAGTTGCTAAAGGCGCCAAAGCCACCTGTCGCCACAGGGCTGCCAATAGGACTTTATTGAAAAACCAGCTTAGATAACAAAAAACAAAAAACAAACAATACATAAGCAGAGAAAAACAAAATAAAAAACGCAGATTGTTGAAGACTACACATTTTAAAGTTATGAAACGAAACCTTTACTCACTTTTATATAAGTATATATTTTTTTAAAACCCAGATTTCAAAATATGAACCCAAGGCGTCGAATAAAAACCCAGATCTGGGGGGTAAATACCCATCATTGGCAGCCCTGGTCGCCACTAATCACGTAGCTAGCTGGTCATGAGTTTCCGGTGGAGAGATGCAAGGCACAACTTGAGTTTTTTGTTGTTGTTGTTGTTGTTGTTGTTGCGAAACAGATCCATTAACAAGCTTCATTATATCTTGATTTAATTGTAGTAAGATGCCTGAGCAGATACAACGAAATTTGCCAGGAAATAAATTGTTCACTGTATTGTTTGTGTCTACATTATTAAAATATTTTCCTTTTTGTCAATTTTATATTATTTCTTGTTACTCGAGTTTGATTGTCAATAATTTATCGTAAGTTTTTTTTTTTAAATTCAATTTTACTTTATTTTCAGCTATACATTTTAGACATTGCTATTATAATATGCAGAAATTGGTATTTTAAATGGGATAATCATTTTTAGGGAACCAAAGTGGTGTGGTGACTAGGAACTCGTGTGCCCGTCTGAAGATCTAGAGTTCAAATATAGGTCCTAGGAAGTAAAGGCAGCCAGCATGATGTTGACAAGAGCATCTACCAGCTGCAGACTGGTCTATGAAAAATACAGCTCTTACAATTTACGGTGTAGGGACAGCCGCGGTGTAGCGGCTAGACGCTCGCCTGTGGATCGGAAAGTCGCGGCTTCGGGTCCTGGCGGAACCAGACTTTTGTTCCAAAATGACCTTGGCTTCCAGGTCGACCCAGCCTTCAGTAGGTACTGGGTATAGTCCTGGGAAGTCAAGGCGGCCTGTGTGATGCTGACCACATCACTCCACAAGGTTCTGATTGGTCTATAAAATATAGTTTTATCCATATATACCTGATAGCGGCGTCCGTGGCTTAGGCGTTGCGAGTCCGACTCATGATCCAACGTACCGCGATTGAAACCCACTGCTGGCTGCGTGGATTTTTATCGTAGTTTAGGGCGTCGCAGGTCGACCCAGCCTAAAATGGGTACCAAGATGGGCTGTACTGGGAAAGTAAAGACGGCCGGCATAATGCTGACCACATTACCCATCCAGTGCCGATTGGTCTGTGAAAATATGGGACGCTCTGCCCATATACCCGATGCGCCAAAGGCGTAATAAGGGATCTTTACTTACATACTTATATATACCTGATACGCCTAAAAGCGTGGAAACGGGTCCCTTACTTTGCCTATATAGCGTGAAACGACTTCTACATTAATCGTGTTAAATTCTTTTATTTCATACAGATACAGTTACCAACTTTAAATTTCTCCGGAAATGACTTTGTTGGTAGTCCTTGAAACTTCAGAATGACTCAAAGTGAAGCTGGGACACAAGACTTTATTTCACTGGAGTGAGGGACTTTTTTGGGGTTGACATCTACACAAACCTTCTTCCCACGTCAACCCATGACATGCGTCAGACATGGGCAACAGGGGGTTCTGTACCCACACTAATGTTGACCAAACATGAGAATTTGGCCACAGGTCTATCGATCTTTGGAACAACAAAAGACCACAAACCTATAACTTTGTCTATGTGTGCGTATGTTTTCTCCGACAATGTATTCAGGTGGTTAACGTTTTGTTTTGTTTTGTTTACTACACTCGCATCCTGCTCATGAACAACGTCCAAGTTTTTAGAGTTACAGACAGAAAATGGAATTTCAAACCACCTACGCAGTAAATGATGACATGATTGAAGAAGCTAGAGGATGGACTTTGCTGCACCGGTTGTTATCCCATATAGATAATCATTAAAAAAAATTTTTAGCTAAAAATACAACCAGTCAATTTCACAATATCACGAACACAAACGACAAGTTAACGGTGCGGCTCGGAAGCCTTCATCTACACATTATATAAATCTACAAGACCACTAGTCCAAAAAAAGAACAACAACAACAACAACAAAATACAAATCAGATGAGTTAGACGGGCACACACAGACAACAGGAATTCTGGAAGGGCGGGTTGATCTCCCTCAGTAGAGAGCGCTGATTAAAGTATAAGCCTAGTTACAGTAGCCACCTCAGAGATTATAAACATACCTGTGCTTCTCAACGGAAGGATGGAGCCAGGAATCGAACAAGCAACCTTTAGAGCATGAGACAACCTTTAATCACTTCACCACGAAGACCCCTTGATATAAGTTAAAAATAGATGCTTGATAAATTTCTCCAAATAGATTTGATTTTGTCACAAGCCCGTCCAGACACCTGCACCTGCAGCAGTAGTCTCTCAAGAGAAATTGATATTTCTTTATGAACGAACAACTTTCAAAACAAATTCATCTTTGAATTATAACTGGCTTTCTCTCTGGATTGCTACCTGTAAGTTTGAAACAAAGTGTCTCAAAAAGCCGCGGAATGCCAACAAAACACATTTCGGATATCAAGTTGAACCTCTAGAGAAATTAACAAATAGTACACACGTAATGGGCGCAGAGAGCCCGGTTTACAATGAATTAATTACGAATATTGACGACAATCAGCAGTTTGCTCAAAAGATGCCTGGCTTATCTCGTATAATCTCTTCTAGTGTGTAGAATATAATTATAGCAATCAGTGAAACACAGCAACCGATCTCTTAATAAAACTTTGCATAGTTCATAGTTTTTTGTAAAAGTATCAAAGCTGCTGTTTTCAACTAACCATGCTGTCGTTATGTTTGTTTGCATTTTTTTTTATCAATGTTTACCCTACAGCTTCTTCTGCTTTTACTTATTGTACTTCTTCTTC
Source organism: Candidula unifasciata (assembly GCA_905116865.2). Taxonomy (NCBI): domain Eukaryota; kingdom Metazoa; phylum Mollusca; class Gastropoda; order Stylommatophora; family Geomitridae; genus Candidula; species Candidula unifasciata. The sequence goes on from CAJHNH020000668.1 coordinate 1,278,441, forward strand.
GTCTCCTCCTCATCTTCCTGTTCCTTATTTTTGCTCTTTATTCGCCACAAAAGCAAAGTCCTTTAGCCAGCTTTCCCCGTCGTCCTATCGTTTGCTCCACATCTTGCAGTTCAACCAAAGTCCTTTTAATCTTTTTACCACATTCTCTGACTCTCTTCTCCAAGCATTTTGTTCTACATTTATTAATTTAACCCCCTGGGTTCCCTTTACAAGAACATGCTAGCTATTTTTTTTTTTGGTATGTTATTTCACTGCGTGTTCTATCCAACGCCATCGTCTTCTCCTCATATCTTAATAATTCACTTGTTCTTTTTTTACAGTTTTTTCCTAGTTTCACACAACATAGATAGTCTCGCTTTTTAAAAAAAAAAGTATTTGAAAAAGAAATGGAGCTATGTTTTCTTCTTCTTCTTCTTCTTCTTCTTTTTCTTCTTCTTCTTCTTCTTCTTCTTCTTCTTCTTCTTCTTCTTCTTCTTCTTCTTCTTCTTCTTCTTCTTCTTCTTCTTCTTCTTCTTCTTCTTCTTCTTCTTCTTCTTCTTCTTCTTTCTTCTTCTTCTTCTTCTTCTTCTTCTTCTTCTTCTTCTTCTTCTTCTTCTTCTTCTTCTTCTTCTTCTTCTTCTTCTTCTTCTTCTTCTTCTTCTTCTTCTTCTTCTTCTTCTTCTTCCTCTTCTTTTTCTTCTTCTTCTTCTTCCTTCTTCTTCTTCTTCTTCTTCTTCTTCTTCTTCTTCTTCTTCTTCTTCTTCTTCTTCTTCTTCTTCTTCTTCTTCTTCTTCTTCTTCTTCTTCTTCTTCTTCTTCTTCTTCTTCTTCTTCTTCCTCTTCTTTTTTCTTCTTCTTCTTCTTCTTCCTTCTGCTTCTTCTTCTTCTTCTTCTTCTTCTTCTTCTTCTTCTTCTTCTTCTTCTTCTTCTTCTTCTTCTTCTTCTTCTTCTTCTTCTTCTTCTTCTTCTTCTTCTTCTTCTTCTTCTTCTTCTTCTTTTTCTTCTTCTTCTTCTTCCTCTTCTTCTTCTTTTAGTCTTTTTTTTAAACCTGAGTGTTACGTGTGCATCCGTTTTACAGATATGAAAATCTGCATGTAGCTGTTGATTCCCTGCCTCTCAGACAAGTGCACTCCAGCTTCGAAGGAAGCTCTGAATTAGTCGACTCTAACGTAACGTTTTGGGTAGGCAGTGGGTCTATTCTTGTTTTCCCTACAATAGGGTTCGTACCCACACAGGGATGGCGATTTGTGAAAAGCGGTCACACTTTCCAAATAATAATCTGTTCGAAAAGAAATCTGTATCTAATCTCGGTATCTAATTGTACAGATCTTAAAGTAAAAAAAAACTCTTCAACAATGAAAATCAAAGATAAGCGGCCCTCAAGAAATTCGTATCTTTAATTATCTACGGTTGATAAATGTTGTGAAAACGAATAACATGTGACACACTATTGTGTTCAAGTGCCCAGGACTGTATAATAGTGTAGTCTATTGACGTTTGGTAGCTAGGGCTGAACGTGAGTATCTGTTGTTGTTTTGTTCTAAAAACATTATTCATATTGAATAATAATAATAATAATAATAACGAGTAATATTATTATTGTTATTAATATTATTACGTACATACATGCTCACATTACCCACTAAGTACCAATCAACCTATTAGGCCATCAGTCGGGGTGTTAACTTGATTGCAAACAGGCAATCTTACAATTGCTTCGCTTGCGTGCTAGGGAAAACCACACACAATGCCCATCGTTGTCCCATGTGACAGACAGACAGACAGCAATCCCAGCAAATTGCAACAGCTTCCACATGTATCAAATGCATAAGGCATTCATTAGTGTCAACGCCTGCAGTATCTCATTAGAATTGTAATTCATGGTTGATGGAAGCAGCAATCATGTCACCCAAAAAATGCAGATGTATACTCATTACTGCACAAAGCACACTGCCATTTATTCGGCAATGAGCCACTCGCCATTTTCTGAAAATGCAGTGTACAGTACACATGTTCGGGAGCACAGACAAAAAGCATTCCGCATGAAATCCATAGCCTACAGTGTCGCACCATGCATTCAACTCAGCAGCTATCGACGGAACCGGATTTCTCCTTCACATTGTTTTGTTGTTGTTGTTTTATCTACATATTTGATCGCTGGGGGTGGAAACCTATAATGTTTTACTAGATTATTGTTGATAACAGGATCCACTATATGTGCCGGACCTTAAAGTTTAGGACCCACAAATTTGCTGGGAGGGGTGCTCAAGGAACTTGAGGTTCTCACAATTTTGTTATCTAGAAAATGAGTAAATGGGGGGGGGGGGGGGGGGGAGTTTTCTCTCAACAATTTTGTAACGGAAAAGGGGGACTCAGACCACTATAATAAATTCTCAATAAACAGTATGTGTTTACCCTCTTCTTATTTTTTTCACATATATTTATACGTGTACATCCATTTGCCATTTAACATAATATTAATAATAATAACAACAACAACAACAACAATAAAAATGTACTGAATGACAAAAAAGGGTGACTATTTTGTCTGGACAGTATCGTTGTTTTGGTAGGTCCAGATCGTCGGGTCGATACTAAGGGAGAGGAAGAGGAAAGAGAGAGGGAGATAGAGAGAGAGAGAGAGAGAGAGAGAGAGAGAGAGAGAGAGAGAGAGAGAGAGAGAGAGAGAGAGAGAGAGAGAGAGAGAGAGAGAGAGAAGGTAAATTTTCCCAGTTTATTTTGAGTATCGATGGGACGGGCTGGGTCTGCCGTAAAAAAAAAAACAACGATACTGTCCCAGCGAAAACATGACTTATGATCACCCTCAAAAATAATACGCTTGAAAAAGCACCGGCACATTTAGGAGTTTTGGGCCGCACCGCCGTATAACATTTTTTTAGCTGCGCTGAGCTCCTCCACCAAACAACAGCGTGCTCCCCCCCCCCTCCCCTCTTCCCCCATGATCTAATTTGAAGCATTTGTTTATATATGTCATATTATTTCACATATTTATTTGTTATTCAGTGCATACAAATAATAATAATTATTATTATCATTATTAAAGTTATTATTATTAGAAAATTAAATGAAGCTTCAGACCACTACTGTTTTCTTTGTGGCGGCGTACCTAGTAGGGTGTGTATGTGTGTATGTCTGTGTGTGTGTGTACGTGTGTGCGTGGGTGGGTGGTCAAATGAGGAGGTGTTTTACTTTTCTTAACAAGCAGTGCTGTTACCTTCTTTGACCGCCATCAACCAATGAACACGGCGTTTTCTCTCTTCTAGGAGCAACACAAGCATGCTACCCCTGGGACTACACCCCGTGTATCTAGCAGGTCTGGTTGTCCTTGGACTTGGCATTCTGTTTCATATCATTGGCCTGGCAACCCCGGCCTGGTCGGTCTTTGACAACGGCCTCATCGACAAAACACTAGGTCTCTTTCGTGCTTGTTTGAATGGGAACTGTTTTAATTATGAAGGCACTGGTAAGATATCTGGCCTGATATGGCTTTAATGTACTTAGTTACCTTTGTAGTAGTAGTAATTGCTGTATTAGAGAAAGAAGAGAAAGAGAAGGATAAGAATAAGTAGTAGCAGTATTAGTAGTATAAGTTGTAGTAGTAGTAGTAGTAGTAGTAGTGGTGGTAGTAGTAGTAGTAGTAGTAGTAGCAGTAGTAGCAGTAGTAGTAGTAAATAGTGAAGCGTGATTAATTCGTATGTGTAAGCGTCAGCAGGTAACGATTACACTGCATGTGGTATCATATCATATCTTCCTCCACCTCGCTCATATCTTCCTCAACCTCGCTTAGCTGTTGAAAATATGCGCATGCAACTATCATTGTAGAACTAGCAACTGGTAGCTTCAAACCGTAAAGGTTCAGCATGGATCGTGTGATGTTTTTTTCGCTGTGTTTAAAACGTAAATTAAGTGGTGTTTGTGTAAAAAAAAAAAAAACAGATAGTAAAAGAGTTTTTCTTTGGCAATGGAAAGTATTATCGTCGACTACAGACGCTACATGCCTCTTCACTGGTAATATTGGTGGTGGAGGTGGTAGAGGAGGAGGAGAAGAAGAAAACGTACATTGGAGAAGATAAAAAAGTAATGGTAGTAATAGTAGTAGTAGAAGTAGTAGTAGTAGCAGCAGTAGCAGTAGTAGTAGTAGTAGTAGTAGTAGTAGTAGTAGTAGTAGTAGTAGTAGTAGTAGTAGTAGTAGTGGTAGTAGTAGTAGTAGTAGTAGTAGTAGTAGTAGTAGTAGTAGCAGCAGCAGCAGCAGCAGCAGCAGCAGTAGCAGTAGTAGTAGTAGTAGTAGTAGCAGCAGCAGCAGCAGTAGTAGTAGTAGTAGTAGTAGCAGCAGCAACAGCAACAGCAATAGTAGTATATCGGTATCAGTAGCGGTCGTATTGATGGTGGTGATAGTAATAAACACATCACCAGCACCAGGTTAACAGTTGATATTATGGTTGCTGTTATTATTTTTACTTTTCTCTGGCACCAACAGTCGTTGTTGTGACATTGACAAAAGCAGCAAGTCTGACACGACTATTATTTGTTGTAGTCATTGGGCAGTCAAGTTTAGTAGTGAAAGATGCAGCAGTAGATGCTGTTCTGGTTGCAGCAATCGTTGCTGTGGTTAATACTTTTGCAATGCAGTGATTTCTGTCGTTGTCATGGCGGTCGTTTCAATAGTTATTACAGGGGTGACCAAAACGTCGACCACGTTCTACTAGTCCATGATATATAGCCTAGTATGTGTCTTTAGTTTGTCTTGTGTGTGTGTGTTTGTGTGGGGCGGGGTGGGGGTGGAAAGGGGGGGGGGGGGGTCTTCTTCAGACATAAACGATAAATTCTATATAGAATTTATTGCCAGACATATCTCGCAGAATCTCGTCAAGTGCGTTACTACACAGTTATATCAACATATGTTCTTCTTTATTTGTTTATTTCTGTACTTTGTAGAGATGTCTGCCGTGATTCATGAAATGCCTGTTTCTCTGCTATGATATTTTGTGCATGTGGCTTTAATCTGTTAGTAGTATCTTGAGCATGACTTTACTGTGATGGCTGATGAGACTTAAAGTCCTATAACTTTGACAGTGTTGTAAATTGCCCCTTTTTGTGATGGTAGTGATGAGTTATTTGGTCCAAAGAGATGGTCATTCAACAGCGCAAGGAATTGACAGAATTTTGGATTAAAAAAAAAAGATAAATATCCCCTTCCAAATGATAAGGCTGCGCGGATTTTAATATCATTTTTGACAACGTATTTGTGCAAAGCTGGGTTTTCGAAAGACATTTTTTAAAACAGTATAAATACCAAACAACCCTTTTGCTAGCATTTTATAAAGTGGCTTACAGAATCGTGAAATGTAAGAAGCCCTATACCATCGCAGAAGAACTTACTCTACCGGCTGCTGTAGATATGGTTAACAGTGCCTTTGTCCAATAACACAGTGAGTCGGAGAATGCAACATATGGCGAAGCATTTAAACGATCAATTAACTAAAAAAAAAAAAAAAATTGATCGGAGTCGAATTTGGACTGCAGTTAGATGAGGCTGCGGATAATAATAAATGCTTATTTGATATGCTACGTACAGTTTATCGATGGTAATATTACTTGAACTTGAACTTGGTAGAAAACAAAAATTATAAAACTCCTCGACTCTTTCAGTCTGCTCCTGATTGAGCGGTGACTATATCAAGTCCTTGTATGTGTGCTGACTCTAGGTCGTTTTGTTTTTTTTGTAGGCGTTTGGTTGTGCCTTGATTACCGATCTTTCTATTTGTCCTTTCCTTTTTGCCTGTGTGAGCTGTTACGCCCTCTGTCCATGATTGTTCCTTGGCTGTTTCCTTGTACACCACATCGAAATCGATAAGCTTGTCACTGAGTTCCAACCACACGGCCCCTTTCAGGGTCCCACTTAAAATCTTTTTTGTGCTTTTTATTTTTTTCCAAAATTACACAGACAGAAGGTCCTGGAGATGACACATTGTCATCATTGGGAAACATGTGAGCTGTGAGGAATATTGCAAGTAAGGCATCAAACTGAACTTATCCTCTTTCCGTCTATGATGCTTCCCTCAGCTCCTGATGATTCGACTGTCCTTGGTGACTCTGCCTCAACTGGATCAGCTGGTGGAGGAGTACCTCACCATAAAGGACACCGCAACTGGATAATTACACAGCAAATGGCTCCCACTAGTTATTAGCAGCACTGTCCATGAGCTACACACATGTTCTGGCACTGTAGGAAGTTTGGGGTATATGGCACCTCAAACTGACATCAATCTCCACACTTGGTAGTTGGGTGATAAGTGGTAGGTAATGGGTTCATTGATTGATGGGTTATGGTTGGTGGGTTATGGTTGGTGGGTTATGGTTGGACTGTGAAACTTCTGCCAGCTCCTCACAAAGGATACATCCTGTCAAGAAATAACTCAGAATTAGTCATCACCAAGAGAGTAACATCTTGACAGGGAAGACAAAACAAGCATCAGTCATCATCCCCCATCTGCTTACTCCACCCTGCTCTCCTGTTTCATTCCTCAGAATGCCTCTCCAGACCAAGAGACACAAGTCTCTTATATTCATCTGTCTGTTTAGTGCAAGAGAAGGCAAGTCAGATATACAGTGGAGATAGATAGAGTGTTCTAACACATATATCACTCTCTCTCTCCCCTCCCCTCTGCACACAGACACCAATATCCACCGTCAGTACATTTATTCCTTACACTCCCCAAAAGCCCGTCTTACCATTCATTGATCCGGGTCAAACACACTCATACACTGGTCGACAAAGTCCTGACCTAATTCTGTCCCCATTTTGTATGCACAAACTTCCACAGTTAGTTTAAAACGTACACACTTATAAGGGTATTAGTTTTACCAGTATGGGTGGGTTATTGAGGGCAAAGGCTATTTAGTCTGTACAGGTCTACGTTCGAATCTGCTTCTCTAGCGATCAAGAACGGTTGAACGATGTGTGATCCCACAGCCGATACTGTTCTCTCTACAGCAGTGACTACTTTAACAGATATCATTTTAGGTACTCGTAAACTATAATTAACTTACCCAAGCATATGAAAAGTCTGAGACATTCCAGATTGCCTTATGAAATTGAAATTATACAGGCATCGATTGACACGTCTGGACGCAAGGAAGCTGGCAAAGAGAATGGCGTCACTTCGACACTTCAGGCGTTGGTAAAAAACGAAGTCCCTAGTATACATGGGCAAGGAGTAAATCGGTTTCAAAGAAACCTCAAATAACTCCCCTAATATATACATTTAAAAGTGGAGTTTAGTTAAAGCAACCAGAAAATGTAGACATAATAATGTTGTCCAATAAAGACCTATATATATAGATATAAGGGACTATATCTTTCCGGACGAGTCCAAGTTTGAATTTTGTGCCGATTTACAGGTAAGTTAGGTTACCAGTCTTATAGACTGATGCGTAATGGCTTATCATTTCACGACACCCCCCCCCCTTCCCCCCCCCCCCGCAAAAGCCTGAGTGGGGCTTCAAAATAACTAAAAAATGCATCCTACAAGTGGATGACGAAATTTTGATAACAGCATAAAGGTGAGTCCTAAAGACATTTTGAAATGAACCAAGTAACGAAAACAGATTTGGTAACTCATACAAGAATTACATAAAACACACTGGACACATCATTAGAAATAATACACCGTCCGTCCCCATGCGGGACGCAGTTTTTCATTATGTTTAAGTCCCACACCGGCTGTGGCCGGGGACCCTAATATAACCCAACCTATTGGTTGAACGGGGTTTCTGGGACTTGTTTCCGGGCCATTCTCATCCGATTGAGGGCATTTTGTGTCACAGGGTGTTAATCCCTCGGTGTGATGTAAAACGTCAGAAAATTGCATCCTTCGAACAAATCTACAGGTTACGCCCGGCTGGTGTGGCCGTTACTGGTGCCCGAATCACAACTTCCTTAGAGGTTGAATGTTTTTTGTTGTTGAGTCGATTGTGTCCAAATGGTATTTTCTCCATTTCTGGTACCATCTTTCTGCTGTTGTTTTGAAATCCCTTTTATTTGCGTCGTAAAAAGTCTGAAGATTTGAATATTCTTGTATTTCTCCTTCTTCACAAATGTTGTCCGCATATTCCTGTGCCAGACCATCGATATAGTTTTTGTTGTGTCTATAGTAGAATTCTTCTTTTGCTGGCATGCGTTGCTTAAGTTCTACTTGGTCCAGGTATCTCATCTCACCCAACTCTCTTAAGAAGTGCCACCATATACTTTCATCTCTCTCTATTGTTGGGTCATCCGTTTCTGTTCTTTCTGTGGTCTCTCTTGCTTCTGGTATCCGGGGGGTGTCCTTAGTTGTCGGTGATTGGTCTGGGGATAAGGGAGACAAGGGTGAGTCCGGAAGTTCCACATTTTGGAAGACTGTCTTGAGAAGTTGAGCCGGAGCCTCTTCTGGTTCTGGTGGTGGTCTTGGAGGTTCTAGTGGTGGTCTTGGAGGTTCTGGTGGTGGTCTTGGAGGTTCTGGTGGTGGTCTTGGAGGTTCTGGTGGTGGTCTTGGAGGTTCTGGTGGTGGTCTTGGAGGTTCTGGTGGTGGTCTTGGAGGTTCTGGTGGTGGTCTTGGAGGTTCTGTATTCTCTGAAACTGTTTTGGGTACTTGGATCATAGCCTTCTCAACTGTGGGTGTGGTTGCCACGCCAGTTTCTTTTGTTGTCTTTACTTTCGCTGTCGCTTCTATCGTGCTCTCTATACGTGGAGTGGCTTCCGATGTGTTTGGTTTCGTCTTATTATTCCTTGGTGTGGTCACCGTGGTGCTATCTGTCGAATGTTGTGTCTGGTGTACCACCGCTTTCACTGTGGGTGGAGGGGCCTTCGATGTGATAGGTTTCGCTTCTCTCTCTTCTTGAATTTGGGGATCAGTCGCCTTGGTTTTCTTTCGACTGATTTCTGGTTGTGTTGACTTCCCAGGTGCTTCTTTTGGTTCCGGATTGTCTGTCGGGATCTCCGGCGTTTTATTTGGTATGACTGTTGTCGCTGCCTCTTTTCCGGAGACTTGTTCGACCAGTGGTCATCTTGTTTGCAGTACATACATGCAATCTTTCGGTCAGGCATCGTGATCAAAACTTTGTGGTTACGCTTGGTTATGCCTGGGGTGTAAACATATATATAGTGGGGTATTTCTCGTGTTGGCCATCCGTTTGACAGATCTGACACATTTGTGTGCAGACTGTTCGTTCCTTGCCTCTGAGGCAGATGCACTGTGACTTTGAAGGATGCTCCCAATGAGTCTACTCTTAAGACATGCTTTTGGATAGGCAGTGGGCCTATTCTTTTTCCCCTATAATAGGGCCCCGGATTCCGCACGGGAAATTGGAGGGGGGGGGGGGAGGGGGGGGGAGAGAATGATAAATAAAGAGATTGTGATATTCATTTCACTCATCCTTTCCCGTAATTAACTTTGTGTGTAAGAATTCCAACGGCCAGAACTTTGATCTCGCTGCTGCGTGTCGAAACGTGACTGTGGCATATGTTTGTTATTATTTTTGTACCTGTGCAGTGTTCTGCGTCCCCAGTCGTGAATTTGTGGTACACATGGCAACGGATCTGTTGCGTCCAACGCTGGTTTGATTGTGTTTGAATTTGTGATTATGCATTTAATACGTGTCTATATTGTTGGACTTTCTAAGACTGTAATGTGTCAATTTTCTCTCAAGTAACAGCGATGGACATTCTGTGTGGTTTTCGTTCGCACAAAAACAGAGTAATTATGGGGTGACCTGTGCGCTATGAAGTTGCTGCTTTGATTACCTGACTAAACTCTGTGTATCCTGAAGCAGCGTCAACATTATCAATTGCTGCATTCTCAAGTTTCAACATTATCCATTACTGTGTTCTGCAGGTTTCATCACTATCATCTGCGCTATCGTCTGGGCTGCCGCTGTCAAGGACGACACCGATGACATAGGCTATTCTTGCGTGCTGAGCATCATAGGCGGAATTCTCATCAGTGTTGGGGGTTGGGTCCTGTACATTTCTGTCAGGAGAACTATTGGATACGCCAACGTTCCTTAACAGCAGCTGTATATAGCATTGCATGTTAGGTAGGTTATCAATTATAGTTTACGGTCACACGTGAATAAATGTGTGTTGTCTCCATATTGTATTGTATTGGTCTTAAATAGGAGTGAGTGTGTATGCATGTGTGTGAGTGTGTGTACAATTCCGTAGAATAAAAGTATATTTTGTGTCTGTGTGTCTCGACATTTCATATCTTTATATGTTGCCTTTACTAATTTTCTGTGGAATTCCATAGTGCCCCATTAATTTCCAGAGAGATTCCCTATCAATGCTGTCAAATGCTTTTTTATAATCTATGAATCCAGTGTAAAAAGGTGAGTTCAGTTCAATGCTTTGCATGAGCTTTCATAGCACTAGGGAATTTGTGGAAGCCTAATGAAATTAAAACAAATAATGAACTTCAAATTTTTAATTCCAATGTCAAATTAGTACTTCTGTACGGGGCGGAAACATGGAGAACAACTAAGGCAATTATTAAGTAACTACAGACATTCATTAACTGGTGCCTGCGCAGAATAGAAGGAATTAAATAGTATGATAGAATAACTAATGCAGAGCTTTGGATAAGAACTAAGCAAGCTCCAGTGGACCAAAAGGTGAGATAAAGACGCTGGCATTGGATAGGACACACCTTGAGAAAACCGCGAACAGCATAACTAGAATGTCTTTGCATTTGAACCCACAGGGGCATAAGAATAAAGGAAGGCCAAAAAACACATAGAGAAGAGAGCTGGAGAATGAAGTTAGAAAGATGGGGAGGACATGGGGAGAGCTCCATGCAACAGCGAATGATAGAACAACTTAGCGTAAGTTGATTGAGGGCCTATGCTCCATTGGGGGATGGAAAGGCAGAAGAAGAAGACACAACATACTGTTCTTGTATTATTCTATAGCTCATTACTGCTACATTTGCTAAATTATTCTAATTATCAGATTCTCATTCTCAGCCGGCACTGCGGAAGGTCCAAAATGGACAAATGTGATATGAGTGGATACCAAGTATCAGCATATTAACTTTACAGGGACTCCCGTTGATAACTGTCCAGGATTTACGGGAGTGCGAGGGAACGAAAGAGCAGATTTTCTGGTTGCAAACTACAAAAGCGATAGTTAGGGAACATTCGTACTGGGCAAAGGATACATTCTAAAGACCATTTATGAACGAATTCTCTTAGAAGACTCGAAATTAGATGAAATAACATGTATAAAAACATATGAACAATATATTAGGTGTGGATCAGGGACGTGTGAGAGGAAGAGAATGATGTGGGTATAATCAGTGTGCTACGAGAACAGTTAGCATCTACACTTTAAGACATTTGCTACGGGAAACGGAACATTTATGGGTATGCCCGGTGTGTGATGACTATTATTTAATCAGTAAAGTCTTAGTCCTTTAGGCTTAAACACTTAATACTTTTGGTCCTTTTCACCCCATCTCGTGGACTGAGAGATTTGATAGTGAATTTCTAGGGGCTTTCCCCAAAAGGTTCTATTGTATAGGGTGGTTTGATGTTCGTTTAACAATAATTCTACACTACTAAAAGTGCTTTGTTCTAGGCTTGTGTGTTGGTTGTTTGCAGCATGTTCATCGTTTACTGTGTTATCATTTCCAAGGAGGTGGTGCTTTCTTTCGTTAGTCGCTGTAACTTGCCCTCTTTGCAAGCGGTGTTCTTACTTCGTGGCTTCGCCTCTGTTGTGAATTTCTTTGACCTGTCAGCATACCTGCACCTAACCCTAACCGACAATTATGCAAACATGGAGGCTGTCGTTCTATTCAGGGACTTCCTCTACCAAAACCCATCACATCCCAAGATGGCCCTTTTGAGTGCCTGCCCCCAAAATATCCATAATTCTCATCACACCGACGACTGCACAGAGCGTTCGTTCACTGAGAGAGAAAGTTTTCTGAACAGTCTTTCAGAGAAAAGAAAGTTGCGTACCTTGCACCTTCGTCTGCGAGACAGTGTGTCGACCCGGTATAGTGCAGCCAACATTTATTCTCACGTTGTCTAAACTTATCAGATCACAGTCAGGAGGGGCTAAACGGTACACACGTAGGCTATGGAGCACGTCTCCTACTTTTAGGGACCTATCTATACCTTCAAAGTCAGAGTTCATGTACCTGCGAAGTGAGAAACCAAAAGTCTGCGTACAAATCAGCAAGATCTGTTAACCGGGCATGCAAGGCCTGTGTCACGAAACGATCTCAGTGATTCCAGAAGTTAGTACTTGTAATAAGTTCTTCTGGTTATTGAGAGACAAGAGACTATGCCCTTAAACCAAATGTACTTTAAACCGTATTGATTTAAACGTTTCCAGTCCTTAGTCCAGACAAAGCGACCCAACCTTGGGTAATATTACCTAAAACTTTACACTGTAGCTAGGAATTCTATTCTCATGCCAGTGTCAGAATGTTATCTCCTGACCACAGACTGTAGAGGCCAGCGAACGGGGAACTTAGCATCACACCTAAGCTGGACCGTAGGTCACAAAAGATTACCTAACACGAATTGAGCGGACTGTAGACATTGAGGCGACGAGAAGTTTAAAGTTTAACACGTCAGTGTAATTCTGGGGAGAACAGGTGTTTGGCAATTAGGAATGTTTTATCTTGGTCAAGGTCGTACTGTAGGCCGTTCACTGTGAGTGACAGGTCACTGGTTAGCCAATTTGATTTGATAGGTACTTCAGAGGCGGAGCTTAAGCCATCATCTTGAGGGTTGGGTAAAAACTAAGGAAAGGGAGGAGTTTAATTTGGACAATAGATTGATACTTATACTTCGAGCCTGTGGAATTCCCGTCATTAATCGCAGCCTGCCGGCAAACAAACATAGGTCGACGTAAAGGTATATTTTACTGTCGTACTCTGGTTTGGCGATAGATGGAAAAGTTCCCAGGTGAGAGAAAATATTAATTTTAATCTTGTATACTTAGGTTAGGGAGTTAAGCTTAGTCTATACTACCTTTTCCTAATTTGTCTGCACATTCTGCTTGAAATAGTTCTGTGTGAATATTCAGTATCTCAGTTAGGGAACTGCTAAACTATTCCTATTTCTTGTATGTTTGTGTCACATGTTTTTCATTGTATGTTTTGATGTGTATAAAATAAGATGTGAACAATGACATTTGCTATAATGAAATGTAATTATATTGTTTCCATGATCAGCCAAAACATGAGTTTGGACTGTGGGGAAATCCAGCCCATATATGCAGGGATGCTGTTACGTTTTGTGTGCCCACCATGTGCTCACTTAAGGTGTTCACCTAAACAGGGGATTTATAACCCCAGGGGAAGAATGATGGGTGTACAGTATTCACGGTCACTAAAAGATAATATTCAGGACAGCGTGCACATATAAATTGTTTGCGGGTTCAGCACATAACCTGCGCCACATGTTTATGTCAAATCTATGTCAGCCAACTCGAAGTCTGAGTGAAGACGGACAACAGACTTAGAAAGTCAACTATCATGACATAACATTTGAGGGAAGGCAGGTTATGTGACGCCCATGTAAGACAAAAGACCTTCAGACTAGACTGGAGAGGATGTGGAATATGAGGAGGAGTGATGGGCTATATCTTATTATTATATGTTGTATTAATTGATACATGTATTCTTAGTGTAAGTCAAGATACTACACGTATGTGTTTTGTTTCCATGATTACAGCGCCCATGTGACGATCAGTCCATGAAGTAGCCTACATTGTGTTAGACTCGGCCAGCTGGGGACGAGGTGGAGAACGAGGTGGAGAACGATGTGGAGAACGAGGTGGGGAGGAAGTGGAGAATAAGCTGAAACAGGCAGACAACAGGCAAGGAAGAGTTGGACAAGCTTGACAGTTCCTCACGGCTGTCAGAGGCTTATAAGTTGAGTTAACCCCTTTATGTTAACCTTTTATCATCATTATCATACCACTCTAAACCCCGAGCTGTTTGTCTCGCTGAAGCGTATCACTTTCATTAACCAGTCACTGTTTGTGTAAATCAACAAACTGGTAATTTCATTGTAGTACATAAAGCTGTATGTCAAGTTTTAAACTACATAGTTTGTTAAATTCCAAATGTCTGTTCTTACATGTTTAATTAAACTGTTAGGATAGAACACCATTTGGTGGGGGCTCAAATAATATAATAATTCTTTAATTATTAATAATAACACCGGGAGAAGGTAGATGACGGAGGAATCACTTGCCCTGTCTAATAATTCATTAAGTATGATAGACATCTAAAATTCCTTGCCTTCTCTTGTGGGTACCAAGTGCAGCTAATGTTAAAGTACTTAACGAGCCAATATGGCTGTTTTCTTGGATATCCAGGACTTTGTCTGAGAGCAACATAGCTCAGATTTTAGTTCGGTTAATCTGGTGGAGGGAATGGGTTGAGAGGAACATCCCTATTCAACATTATAAACCATTAAAGACCACCCGTCACGTCACAGCCTGGAATAAAACCAAAAATCTTCTTTTTCTTTTTTCGTTCGCTTGAAAAAAAAATTATCTATATCTGCAATGATGTCTCCTCTAGTATGAACTTCACTGTCTTTTTTAATTCACTTAATGGCCCGTAAAGTTTGGCTTCCACCAGTATCTTTCTTGACCAGAAGTTTGCCCGGAAATGTTGTACTGGGAGTCTTGAAGGATGTCATTTGTTGCCTCAGGTGCTAGTCCACATGGCTGATTCACCAATCTCAACATGTGTGTGCATGTGAATTAAGAAGTGAAAGAAAACCCAGCACTTTCAGCTTCTGTTTTCAGACAGTGAATGTGAAGAAGAAGATTGAACTTTTATTTTTTATTCCATCTCTCAGCGCCTTACACCACAGTAGCAGCTGTCTAGGATTACTGTCATCATAGACATGAGATCTAATGGATAAAAACTACTCACTCTTTAATGATCACATGTTGAATTAAGAATCCACATCACAGCACTCGAGACACTCCCATAAGCGCTTCGTCACCAATCTTCCACAGAAAGCAAAAAGTTCCAGTTCCGATGGTATCAGTAACTGTACATCCGTCTCGCCTTTCCCTTGAGTGTTGAGCGTCGGCCAGAGAGGACCCCCCCCCCTTTTTCCCGGCAGTGCCATTCTCCTCAGACCGTAACGACCAGTCTATCTGTCTGCTCGTTTCCCAGCATGACCTGGAAAAAATATCCAAAGGACACTTAACTACCCGATACCACTGAAGCGACGCTTGCCTAATGATCACATATCAAATCACGTAAGAGCCAGCAACAGGCTTCAGAATATGACAGTAGATAATGTTTCAGATCTGGAAAGGGAAGATATGTGGGAATGCTGCAAACATGCACAATGTACAGTAGAGACAACACACCTGTGAGAATGAGCACATATTCGTTTGTTTTCTCCGCAGTTATTTTGTCCATTAAAAAATTACCAACAAAATTAACTGATCATTTTTTTGTTTATTTCTTTCATGGAATTAACTTCATAAAACAAAATAAATGTGAAAACATCATTCATCAAACAAGAGGGAAATACATGAGATCAGTAAAGTAATGTTTGAGATTTAAAAAAAAAAAAACTTAAAACAAGGGTTACTTCAGTCAAGCTAGTATCAAGAAATTAATCTACTGACCCGTGATAAAGCAGGTTAAGGAAGGTGGGAAAGGGGGTGGGGGGGGGGGGCACAGGAAAAAATATGATGTTTTAGCAGCAGCCTTTATCAGGGAAAACCACAATAACTTGGCACTTAAGAGTTCATCTGGATTTCTAATATCAGAACACAATCTATTGTTTTTTAAGGCGACAATAGGGGACACAATCCAATGTTTGTGTTCCTCTAAAAAGCAATGCAGTGTGGCGTTGGTAATCATGTCTATCCACAACCTTCTGTCTCATGTACTTTCCATCAACTCTGGTACAAATGATCCTCCATACTATGATGCCAAACTGCCCAGCATCTTTTCTCTCAGTCTCCCTCTGTCTCTCTACCCCTCCAACTTTCCTACTGTCACGATGCACTCCAGTTTTCTCTTTCTCATCACATGATCAAAGAATGTAGTTTGTCTCCTTCTGATGTTTTCTTTCAAGACATTTTCGTTACTTTTTTTTTCTGTCCAGGTTATTCTCATCATTCACTATAAAATCACATTTCTGCAGCTTTCAAATAATTTTTCAATAATTTACCAACAGTCCATGACTCACTTGCGTATATCAAGATAGGATTTATATAGCTTTTGAAAATCCTTTCTCCTCTCAATAGACAAAGAAAGACTGCATACAATATTTTTCATTTTGTAATATACTGTCTTTAATTGAGCTATTCTACATTTAACTTCTTTAATACATTTTCCATCTGTTATGAGTGTACCCAAGTACTAAAGTGGGAATACTCATGCAAGTAAGTAAACAAAATATGGCAAGAGTCAAATGAAAAGAATAAATGTAAATATCTTGGGATTGTGTAAATCAAGGCATACTGTAGCAGGGCAAATGTATTAAGATAACTAGAGAATGATTTACTCAGGGGACAAAAAGCAGGAAAGGGAATGTAGGCATAATTCAAATACATGAAAAGATAATTTCTAAACATGGTTAAAGGAGGTCTCTTGGTACCTTTACAAAATTACTGGTGGCCGAGAGAACCAATACTGAAGGGGCGCTAGGGAGCTGAGGTTCCGGTATTCATGCATAAATGTATATAGAGTAGAAACCTGACATGAAAAACAGCCATCCACATTCATAATGTGAAAGCAAGAGGTCGCCCTAAAAGAAGATGGTTTGATGATATTACAGAGCTTCTACATTAACCTGGAATGACAATATCCACTGCTGCCCATCAAGCAATGGATCACAAACTGTTCCTCCCCACAACGCTTAATAGCAAAAGTGTAAACTGATGATGGCAACAAGCAATAAACATTGTCCAGAAAGCATTATTTAAACAACACAACCATGTTTACTGCTGCCAGAACCTGATGTTCTTGTTCCATGCATGGGTTCCAGGGCCCCATTTGGTTTGGTGGGGGGAAGGGGGGGGGGGGGCAAGAACACACCCACTGCCTCCTCAACAAGCTTGCTGTAAGAGTTGACTATTTGGTGGCTTCCTTTGAAGAGGCAAAGAACCAACAGGCTGCATACAAGTAAGCAAGATCTGTAAAATGGATGTGCATGCAACACTTAGGTTCTAGAACAAGACTAAAGTCCAGAAGTGGATGAACAACCAGAACTTTCCATTGATAAACTCAAATAAGAAGAAGTAAGCATTCATGGAAATTACAAAATAAGTATAAACTATAACCACTGTACATATGTCAAATAGTCATAGCACAACAAACAAATCAAACCAAAAGAATGCTGAATAAAATCTTTCTAGAACACTTCAGATTAAAATGTGAATTATCAATAACAATAATTATTTTCTAATCTGAGCAGGGATTTCACTCTTAAGATCAGTTTATGGTAATGGGTTGTTTTAAAATAAAATAAAATTTTAATATAATAGAATACTGTGTCTGCCTGTCTGTCTGTATATAGGTAGGTATGTAGGTTGGTAGGTAGGTATGTACATATGTATGTATAAAATGAAAGTGCATAGTGCAAAGATAAAGAATAACGTGTGCAATTAGCCAAATTAATAATAACATCAAATGTTCTATTAGCAAATAATGCAAACATTTTGGAGACTACAGGAGAAATGTTGTCAGGATATAGAAGGTAACAGTGTCATTCATCTCTTTGGATGCTAACATGTTATCAAACTAACTGTGATCATTCACTATCTGTTTATATTTGAAAGTGTATCAATGTATCAAACAAGTTTAATGAGTATTTTCAGTGAGAACCATGTAATGTACGTATCTCATTTTAAATAATTCAAGCTTTAAAATACTAGATACTGATCACTGCTTAACGTGTTGTGACAGTTGAATATTATATGTGAAACTTAACACTACACTCCTCACAGTGTAAGGCTTCTCTTCTTATGTATTCTTTTGTGACTCTTTAACGTGTCATTTTGAATAAAAGTATCATTACAAACATCACACTTGTAAGGTTTCTCTCCTGTGTGTATTCGTTTGTGAAGCTTTAAATGGTCATTTCGAATAAAAGTATCATTACAAACATTACACTTGTAAGGTTTCTCTCTTGTGTGTATTCTTTTGTGAAGCTTTAAATGGTCATTTCAAATAAAAGTATAATTACAAACATTACACTTGTAAGGCTTCTCTCCTGTGTGTATTCTTTTGTGTGTCTTTAAATGACCACTCTGAGTAAAAACTACATTACAAACATCACACTTATAAGGTTTATTCCTGTGTGTATTCTTTTGTGACGCTTTAAATGGGCATTTTGAATAAAAGTATCATTACAAACATCACACTAGAAAGGCTTCTCACTTGTATGTATTCTTTTGTGTGTCTTTAAATTGTCACTTCTGGTAAAACAAACATTACAAACATCACAATTGTAAGGCTTCTCTCCTGTATGTATTCTTTTGTGTTTTCTTAAATCACTATTGTCCCTAAAAGCAACATTACAAACATCACACTTGTACGGCTTCTCCCCTGTGTGTATTCTTTTGTGTTTCTTTAAGGCACCATTGTTTCTAAAAGACACATTACAAACATCACATTTGTAAGGCTTCTCTCCTGTATGTATTCTTTTGTGTTTCTTTAAAACACTATTGTACCTGAAAGCAACATTACAAACATCACACTTGTAAGGCTTCTCTCCTGTGTGTATTCTTTTGTGACGCTTTAAATAGTCATTTCGAATAAATGTATCATTACAAACATCACACTTGTAAGGCTTCTCTCCTGTGTGTATTCTTTTGTGTCTCTTTAAATGACCAATCTGAGCAAAAACTACATTACAAACATCACACTTATAAGGTTTCTCTCCTGTGTGTATTCTTTTGTGACGCTTTAAATAGTCATTTCGAATAAATGTATCATTACAAACATCACACTCGAAAGGCTTCTCTCCTGTGTGTATTCTTTTGTGTTTCTCTAAATCACCACTCTGAGCAAAACCTACATTACAAACATCACACTTGTAAGGTTTCTCACTTGTATGTATTCTTTTGTGTGTCTTTAAATTGTCACTTCTGGTAAAACAAGCATTACAAACATCACACTTGTAAGGCATCTCTCCTGTATGTATTCTTTTGTGTTTCCTTAAAACACTATTGTCCCTAAAAGCAACATTACAAACATCACACTTGTAAGGCTTCTCTCCTGTGTGTATTCTTTTGTGACGCTTTAAATAACCACTCTGAGCAAAACCTACATTACAAACATCACACTTATAAGGTTTCTCTCCTGTGTGTATTCTTTTGTGACGCTTTAAATGGGCATTTTGAATAAAAGTATCATTACAAACATCACACTTGTAAGGCTTCTCTCCTGTGTGTATTCTTTTGTCTGTCTTTAAATGACAACTCTGAGCAAAACCTACATTACAAATATCACACTTATAAGGTTTCTCTCCTGTGTGTATTCTTTTGTGACGCTTTAAGTGGGCATTTTGAATAAAAGTATCATTACAAACATCACACTTGTAAGGCTTCTCTCCTGTGTGTATTCTTTTGTGACACTTTAAATGACCACTCTGAGCAAAACCTACATTACAAACATCACACTTATAAGGTTTCTCTCCTGTGTGTATTCTTTTGTGACGCTTTAAATGGGCATTTCGAATAAAAGTATCATTACAAACATCACACTCAAAAGGCTTCTCTCCTGTGTGCATTTTTTTGTGTTTCTTTAAGGCACCATTGTCACCAAAAGCAACATTACAAACATCACCCTTGTAAGATGTTTCTCCTGTATGTATTCTTTTGTGTTTCTTTAAAGCGCTATTGTCACTAAAAGCAACA
Organism: Candidula unifasciata; assembly: GCA_905116865.2. Lineage (NCBI taxonomy): Eukaryota > Metazoa > Mollusca > Gastropoda > Stylommatophora > Geomitridae > Candidula > Candidula unifasciata. The sequence continues at coordinate 1,298,337 of CAJHNH020000668.1, forward strand.
TTACAAACATCACACTTGTAAGGCTTCTCTCCTGTATGTATTCTTTTGGGTGTCTTTAATGTGTCACTTCTGGTAAAACAAGCATTACAAACATGACACTTGTAAGGCTTCCCTACCGTATGTATTATTTTGTATTTTTTTAAATGCCCACTTTTAGTAAAAGCAACATTACACACATCACAACTGTGAGGCATCTGTCCTGGAGGTATTCTCTTATATGTGTGTACCATGCAGGTTTTAGAAAAGTCCACAGCAGCAATACCATCAGAATTATAAGTGATTTCTCCTGTCAATGTTGCTCCGTCTTTCTGTAGAAGTATTCTAGGATACTCTTCACTGTTAAAATCACACTTGCTACACTTCTTACCAGCGTCTTTTTTTACACAGAACTTCACAGTTTTACCTTTAATGTCACTTTCATCATCACCGGTCTGGTTAAGATAAAGGTAAGAGGCAGAAAATAAATCATTTTCTTTACCAGTACAATCATTCTGTGAGTTAAAATAATCAGAAATCTTATCTTCACCCATACTAACTGTGTTCACAAGATTCTTGATATTCTCTGACTGAGAAACTGCAACCAGTTCTGTATCAGTGTTATTTAATGTCATATTTACCTCACCATTTGCATTTGTCCTTGCCATATTTGTTGAATCACTGTCTACTGGTGACAGGTCAGCCTGTAAACTGTTGTCACTGAGTTTCAAGTCACTATTATGATGCCTGTATTTCACATGACTTTTCAAATAACACAGCTGACTGAATGACAGAGTGCAGTCAGCACAAGTGAATTTTCCTAAAATAAGAAATGCACAGTGAAATTACTCTTTTAATGGTCATGGAAAAGACACACATAAAATATGTTTGTGAATTTATGTGGCTACTTTAAAAATCTGAGGGTAAACAAAAAGTGTCCAAATTATTTATAAGATGAGTGCATTGTCTATCTGATAAATTTGAGTACTTCATGTCTGTTGACAGCCTATGATTTAATTTAATTAGTTATTTAGAACATACAAATAACAAATATGAAAAAATACAAAATAAATGAATTTGCAGAACATGTGGGGCATTTTTGGACAGTGGTGAAATGTTGAAAGCTAGTTTGGTTCAGACACTTAGTGAGACATGATCACATTGCAAAGACTACTTCAAAGCAAGTCGGGCAAAGAAGAATGTAGAATGGCAACATCAAGAAACAGAAAGGACTAAATTTTACAACTGTTCACCAACAGAAGACAGAAAGATAGCAGGTTTTGTGTGCTAGTGATTCCAATGATAAACCTTCACGACCTCAACGGGTCAACAGTTGTGTTATTTTATGATTTAAATTCACATTTAAATAGATAGCACTATAGACCTCTTGTTCTATAATTAAGAAGTAACTATTTCGTATTTGTATATATATATATATATATAAAAAAAATACTGTCTCTACTTGAAAGCTCCTGCTTCTGCTCGATGTAGTATTATTTATATAAATAATATCCTGTTCAACCCTCATGGTTACATTAAGGATACATAGTGTCCATTATTACACACTAAGACAAGTGTGCGAGACAACCACTGAATATGACGATGAACTGAATAGTGTGTTTGTTGATTAAGAAAAAGCATTTGACAGAGTAGATAGAAACACACTATGAGCTATTCTTGAGGATAGTGGGATATAAGCACAGCTGCTAGATAACATCTGGTAATCTTAGTTTCAGTTTCATAGGAAACAGGTAACCCCATAGCTGCTCCGCTCCTGTGCCAATGAAAAACACACAGAATGTTTATCACAGTTCCTTGTGGAAAGATTGACAGACTGCTGTCTCAGCATATGCACTATCATACACACGCAATAAAGGCATACGGTAGCCATCTGAAGTGCTAACACAAACAGTCTGACATTATAAATTCAGTTCATCATGGATGGTAGCAGAAGTCACCAACAGATCAGCAGTTGCACACGCGATCAATTTTAATCACATAATGACACCCCCATGCACTCAGCTCAGAAGCTGGGTGATGAAACTATCCTTTCAGTCTACAAATGGAGCAAAAATGCACTGTCCACCGTCTGGCAGAAGCAAAAAATTTACCATGGCTCACAACAGTGACTGTGCCTAGCATCCATTTTGACCGGAAGTAGTGAGGGTTTATTAACGGTCACCCCAGTGGTGCCCTCGTGCTGGGAAAGGGGCCAGGGGGGTAACGCCCATCAGCAAGGTGTCGCCCCTGTACGACCTGACTGCCTTCCTCAGCGATTGTGCACTCCACAACCATGCAGTTATTTGGCACTAAGAAGACACCTTAAACTTGGGTTCTGGACTACCGACTCTCTACATGCTCACACGCGTGTGTTAATGGTGTACAAAAGTTATCATGTCTCTCTTATATACCATTAGCCTTATGTTCCAGCATACATTTATAAATAAAATACTATTGTCATGCATATATGGATACATACACTTAAACATACTAGTAATAGTTGTGACAACAATTAATAATAACAAACAGTTCACAGCACTCACACATCAAAGTAGAGAGGGAAAGAGAGGTACATGTACACACATGAAGAAAAAACTAAGAGAGATAAAAAAAGACGAGGAGGAGGAGAGAGAGAGATCACTAAATGACTAATTCCTCCATGGGGACAATGTTTATCAATGCTTCTGTACAGTGCTAGATAACATCATGGCCATGTACCACACTTCCCAAACATCAGTGAGAACACAAGAAGATATGTCTGATATGTTTACAAACAATACAAGGGCGAGGCAGGGATGTGTGCTACCTCCCCTGTTATTTAATATATGCATAGACAGAATATCAAAAGAAGCCAGAAAATCAAGAACTGGCGGAACTTTATTTTTCAGAGGAAGAATCAGATCCACACACAATAAATGAGCAACTGTTTGCAGACGATCAATGCCTGTTCTACAATGAGGGGAGTAGCCATTTGAACAGGCTAAGTTCAACATGCAGAAGATATAACATGAAAATAAATACTCCCAAAACTGAAGTCATGCAGGTCACCAGAATTCCTAGTCCGCTACAAATCGTACTGAATTGTACCTGTCTGATGCAAGTTAATGAATTTAAATATCTAGGAGGATGGAAGAATAGTTTGGGAAATAGAAACAAGATGCCAACGAGCAAGTACACTTATATACCAACTGACACTGTTGTTAAGACATGCAAACATAAGTATGAGTGACAAAAAACAGATTATTAAGAACATATTCATAACAACACAATACTACCAGTGCCAGACTTGGACATTATCAAAGACTACCATACGTAAAATTAACACATGTGAAATGAGATGCCTGAGAAAAGCCGCCAACTTAACCATCCAAGACAAAGTTAGAAATGATATTATCAAACAGACTGTAGGAACAACACTATGCAGCAAATTCATTGAGAAACAGAAGATTATATGCTATTTAGTAAGAATGCAGCCAGAACAACTACCAATGCAGGCGTTACACGTGAAAGGATCTGAAGTGAAAGAGGCCGTCCTAGGAAAACATGGATTGATGATGTTAAAGAGCTTAGACATCGACATGGAATGACAATAGCCATTGGTGTCCATCAAGCAATGGATCGCAAACTGTTCCTCCCCACAATGCTTAACTGCAGAAGTGGAAACCAATGATGATGATGTCCATTATTTCTACAGTGTTCACTTTTTGTAAACTATATACTGCCTGGTGGTTCTAAGCTTTACATTTCATCATCATCACCATAAGCCACTTCTGCCTTGAGAATTGTGGGAAGGAATGATTTGTGATAGAGTGCAAGCTGACTGGCACAGACTACGATCATGTAGATGGCCAAATCCCCTAATTTCCATTTTGTCCATTAATCTAGTACAAGGCGCTTCATCTTTATAACTATCCACTAACTTGACTAGATAAACATACAACCTACCACTTTTTCCTCCATCTACATCTGAATTTTGAAAATTAGTCACTCTTTGGGATTTTCTTCCAATTTTGGGACGCTGTATTCCCAGATCCCTTGCATAACTGTCCCCATAGTAAACCTGAAATGGTAAAGTGAATTATGTTCATGTGACAATAAATCACTAAGACCACAAGTGACAAGAAAAGGAAGCACAACCATACAAGAATATTTCTTCTTCTTCTTTTGTTAGCTTGAAATAGATTTTCTATATCTGCAGTGTTGTCTCTAGTATGAACTTCACCGTCTTTTGTAATTCACTCAGCGACTCGTAAAGTGTGGCTTGCATCGGTGTTTCTCTTGGCCAGAAGTTTTGCTTTGATATGTTGTACTTAGGACAGTCTTGAAAAATGTGTGATCTGTTGTCTCAGGTGCCAATCCACATGTGTACATGTCTGATTCGCCAGTCTTGAATTTTATGTACATGTGGCTGTGAAGTCGATTATGTCCTGTTCTAAGGTATAAAATAATAACTCTCTCTGGTCTGTCAATTATATGGTAATTTGAAGCAAACACTGCTAAGATACACATTTCTGAAATAAAAAGTAATAATTGGTTCAAAACCAATAAAAGTAATAACTGGTTCATAACCAGTAAACAACATCCCCTCTTTCCAATTTCATTTTTACCAAGTCTCTTAAGAGTTACTCCATGTGTGGTTTCCAGGGACCCACTGAGCCCTTTTCTTTAAAATAAAATAAAAAATTGCTGGTACTCCCCATGAAGTGTCTAATCTTCTTCTTCTTCTTTGCATTCACCAGCTGTAGACTCTGGCTGAAAGTTCTGGTGATTCATCCACTTCTGTCCCTGTGTGGATTATGGGGCACCATTGTGAGCAAAACGAGAACAGACCAACTGACTACCCCAAGTCTGTCATAAGAGTCGACTAGCTGGGAGCTTCCTTCGAAGATGGAGTGGATCAATCTGAGAGGCATGGAACCAACAGTCTACATAAAAATGAGTAAGATCTGTCAAACGGATGGGCAGGCAACACTCAGGTTCTGGAATAGGACTAGAGTCAAGAACTTTGCGCTAGAGTTTACAGCCGGTAAGTGCAAAATGGAAGAAGAGATCCATTTCTGGACTTTAGTCTTGTTCCAGAACTTGAGTTCTGCGTGTATATCCACTTCACAGATCTGACTTCTTTGTATGCAGGCTGTTGGTTTATCACCTCTCAGGCAGATCCACTCCAGCTTCGAAGGTAACTGTGATGATCCTGCTTTGCATGGTGGTCCATTGACACAACAAGCTGGCCAGAAAGCTTGTGCAAGAGATGACGATAATCGAGGTTGGAGAAGTGAACGAGAAAAGACCCAAGGCTGGCTCTTGGTCAGTTGCATACTAGAAGTCTATAAAGACAGTTGTAATATTTGAAGAAGTTGAATATAGTGTAAATGAGCTGTCAGATAGTTTAACTGTGATAGCTAGAAAAGAATGTATGTTGAGAAATTGTGATAATGTATAAATGGTTATGAACTACTATAAATCTGGCAGGAGTTATGCTGAACGTTAGCCTGTGTTAACTGAAGAGTTATCTATTTCTGTACAATAGTTTGATGTGAATACATTGAGAAGCATGATGCCAACCCATAATGCTGAACCCTAGACAAGCTGATGCTGTGTAAGCAGGTGGCAAATGGTGTTTATAAATGCAGAGCCAACCCATAACAAGCCTGAGACTACTGACTACCCAAAAGACACGTAATTCCACTGGTTAAATTGCTAATAGTATTAGGATGAAGCACCTGAGTATTAGGAAATGACAACATACATTTTTGAGCAACCACATCTGAACACCAGCCACCATTAAGAAATACACTTTCTTCAATAGTTAACACCATTATAAATAATATCAGTTCTTAAAACACCAGTATAAAGCAGTGATATTCTAAACTAACAGTTATATGGTGCTTGAAACATGATGCAATTCAAAATTTTATTATGGTACTCAAATAATTGATTTCAAAAGGTCTAGTCATTAAACATACACCTCATAGTAGTCTTTGCCCATAGGACTGAAGGTTACACCAGGTTAGTACAGCCATTAGGTGACCTAATTATAGCTTATTTGTGGGCTGAACTGGGTACCTAGGATCTGCCCTCGCGACTGAAATTTTTTCATCTCATGATGTTTAACCTTTAGACAGCATCCTGGAAGGGACAAACTGATTGACTGATTAATACATACACATATGGATATGACGACTTCTACAAATTATATTTGGTTAGTTAGTTAGTTAGTTAGTTAGTTGGGTTATCCTCATTGCACTCCGGACATGTCCATAGGTGCTCAGATCCTCCCCTCAGTATGAACCCCAACGTCCGGTGGCTAATAGTACCAGTTCTATGTTGATTAACAAGTCTTCTGGCTAGCTGGTGTGCGTCTCGTTTTTTGCTGTGCCGATCTTAATTCCCAAGTCTGCCATTCTGGCGAGTGATGTGGATTCACTGCCACCAAAGTCCTCCATTCTTCCCATTTCTCTGAGGGCATTGATAATATCAGCATGATCCATAGGCTGACCGTCGGTAGTGATAGCGGATCCAGCCAACCTGTCAGCTCTTTCATTTCCATTGACGCCTGCGTGTCCCGGAACAAAAATAAAGGTGACTCCACGAACAGTGGACTTCTGTAATGATTCAAGCCATTGTCTTCGCACTGAACCTGCCTGAACCCTCCGGATCATACTCATTGAATCACTGAGTATACACACGCGGGTGTATTTTTGTGTTTCAAGCCAGGCAAGCGCTTGTGTCACTGCCATCACCTCCATCGTCATGCTGCTGGTTGTCATGGAGAAGGCGCCGTTGGCTTCTTTGACTGTTCTGCCCGCTGAGCGTGCTGTAAATGCCCATGCGCTTCTTCTTTGGCGTATAACGGATCCGTCTGTATAGATTATTGCATCTGCTTCGTCTGAATTTTCACCGATGAGAGCGTTGACCTCTGCATTAACAGCAACAGGATTCTCTTCTCTACATCGCCTGTTGAGTGTGACAATACAGGAAAATGTACAAATAAACGCCTGAGGCACAGGTATCCATTCTGCACCAGGTATGATGTCGGTTAGGCTGCAAATTTGCCTAATAACAACTTCTGCCCGACCAAGCCACGATTTCCCCCTCTTCAGTCTGTCGCCCTTTTCACTAAAAAGCGCTTGATGCAGTGGGTGTTTCTTATCAGCGCATATTTTGAGATATGCCCGAGCCCTCCACATCCTGATCCTTTGGTTCATTGTTGGAAAGTCGAGTAGATACCTCATTGCTCCACAGGATGTGTCTCTAGTACATCCCAAAATAATGCGCATGGCTTCATTTTGCACCTTTTCGAGTCGTTCAATCTGGGTAGCACTGACAGTGAGGATGGCCAGAGCGTATTCAATGGGGGAAAGGACCAGACCGTAGAATAGAAGTATTAGTAGTCTTTGCTCAATATTGGAAGCAGCCATAATCCTCATTGCAGATAGACCTTTGCGTGCTTTTGTTATCACATGGTCAACGTGTTCCCTGAATGACAAGCTGTGATCGAACCTCACCCCGAGAAACGTCATAACGTTGGTTCTGATCAATACATTATCACGCATTTTCACTTCTGGTAAGTCCGACTTGACAATGTGATTGTTCAAAGAGAACCATGACACTGATGCCTTCGAAGGATTGACATAGGCATTGGAACCATCACACCAGGCGGCAATTCGATCGAGTTCTTTGTGCATAGTGCTGGCGATCTCCTGTCTATCACGCCCTCGTCGATAAATCAAAATGTCATCAGCAAATGACAAAGTCCTTCCCTTTCCATTCAACTGCTGCTCAGTGATCATCACCGTGTAAACGTTGAATAGGACTGGTGATAGCGGTGATCCCTGTGGCAAGCCTGGACATATCGTTTGCGGTTCGGAGGACCAGCTACCACATCTTAGTACAATCTTTCTCTGGATCAGGACCGCAGCAATCCAGCGGATCAGAATAGGATTAACTTCTAGTTTAAGCAGTAATTGCATTAAATAATCGTATGGTACTTTATTGTAGGCATCTTCTAAGTCCAACACTGCCGCACATGTCTCTTCTTTAATCTGAAATCCCTCGTACACATCGTAGGCGAAAACTGCAGCATTGAACCATGTCTCTTTATTTAACCTGTACCCTCCAAGTGTTGGTGGGAACTTATCATGTAGTTCCAAGTAGGTGGTCAATCTTTGTGCGACAATTTTTTCCAAAAGTTTGCCAACAGTATTATATTTGGTGTGATGCATGACATCAAAGCACTGGGGACACTCCCATAAGCGCTCTGTCCCCATCTTCAATGGCAAGCGAAGAGTTCTAATTCCGACAGTACCAGTAATTGTTTGATTGTACATCCGTCTCGCCTTTCCCTTGAGTGTTGAGAGTCGGCCAGATCCCCTGGTAACTTCCTGCAGTGCCATTCTCCTCAGACCCTAATGATCTGTTTGTGTCTCTGCACTGTTCACTCATCCCCAAAGGGCCCTCACAACATCTAACTTCTAATACAGAAGTGCAACACCAAGTGGTCTCTGCCTGCTCATCTCCCCACATGCTAACATGACCTGGAGAAAATATCCAAAGGACGCTAACTACCCGAGACCTCTGCTTGCCTGATGATCACATGACAAATCATGTAACAGCCAGCAAAATATTTTGGAATCTGACAGTAGATAATGTTTCAGATCCAGAAAGGTAAGATATGTGAGAATACTTCAAATATGCACAATGTACAGTCAGACAGCACATCTGTTATATATTTCCACAACTGTGAGAATGAACACATATTCATTGGTTTTGTCCACTGTTTTTTTGTTTTTTTTAAATTAAAAAAGTCCATTTATAAAAATAAAAAAATAACCACATAGTTAACTAATCACTTTTGTTAATTTCTTTCATGAAATTAGCAATCTGAAACAAAATAAATGTAATCAACATCATACATCAGACAAGAGGTAAACACATGAGACCACTGAAATAACGTTGGAAATAAACTAAAAGGTACTAATTGGCATTCACATAAGACATAAACAGACATCAAAGAATTACACCTAGCAAAAGAAAGCAATAAAAATGACTGTTGCAGTCAAGGTAGTATCAAGAAATTAATACAGAACCGTGAAGAAGCTTAACCAAGGTGGGCAGAAATGGAGGGGGGGGGGGGGGGGGGGGGGGGGGGCAGGAACAATCAAATATTTTGGCAGCAGCTTGCATCCACAAAAACCACATCAACAAAGGGAAAAGTATCCTGACAACAAGAGAGGTATGTGAATATAGGAAGTAATTGCAGCAGCCTTTATCAACTAAAAAAAAACACATAACAAACGGGAGAGTATCCTTGCCACTGGGGTATGGGTAACCAAAATAATAGCTGCTTGGCACTAAGAAGTTCATCTGGATTTCTAATGTGAGGTCACTATAATTTAAGTTCATAGGGATTATGATAATTCATGTACCTCCTTTTCAGTAAGGTGATGTTTTACTTGAAGATTTAAGTGGTTCCTCTGTTTTGTGTTTTATACAATAATATGGTAATACTTGAAACTGTGACAGTTGGGAACACAATCTATTGTTTGTTTATGGCGACCACAGGGGATCTAATCCAATGTTTGCATCTTCTTCTTAAAGGCCATGCCCTGTGGCATTGGTAGTCATGTCTATCCACAACCTTCTGTCTTTTATACTTTCAATCAGAAGTACAGATGATCCTCGATGTTATGATGCCAAATTGTCGAGCATCTTTTCCCTAGGTCTCCCTCTGCCTCTCCTCCCATCTTTTATACTTTCAATCAACTCTAGTACAGATGATCTTTCATGCCATGATGTCAAACTCACCAGCATCTCTTCTCTCGGTCTCCCTCTGCCTCTAACAACCCCCTCCCAACTTTTCTACTGTTATGATGTAATCCACTTTTCTCTTTCTGATCACATGACCACATAATGTAGATTGTCTCTTTTTGATGTGGGCAATCAGTTCTCTCAAGTGAAATGGTTTGCCCACTTAGAGAGAATGCATTGTGACATCATACCATACAAAGCATACATGGAAAGAGAAGAAGGACGTAGAGCAAGAGGTAGACCAAGAACAAGATGGAAGGATAACATCAGAGAAGCTCTACAACAGCACGATATGCCTATGGTCGAGGCAGCCAGAAGAGCCAGAAACAGAACCTTATATCTTTCTCGACACCCACAGCGGTAAAAAGCGGAAGTGAAGAAGAAGAGGAAGAATCAGTTCTCTTCGTGAGTCAGTGTCTTTTATGATATCTTTATTACTCTTTCTATCGGTCCAGGGTATTTTCATCACTCATCTACAAAACCACACCTCCACAGCTTCCGAATATTTGTTTTCTAATCTACCAACTATCCATGATTCACTTCCATATATCAAGATAGGATTCATTTAGCTTTCAAGAATTCTCTTTATCATTTTAACCGACAAAGAAATGTTGTATAAAATATCTTCATTGTGTAAAATACTACCTCTGCTTAAGCTATTCTACATTTAACTTGTTTAATACATTTTACATCTGATGGTCCCAAGTACTTAAGAGAGAACACTCTTGCAAGTAGGTAAACTGGAAAACATCAAGAGTGAAATGAAAAGAATAAATGAAAACATCTTGAAATTGTGTAAACAAGACAAATTGCAGCAATGGACATGTATTTAAATGACTACAGAATAATTACTTAGGAGGACAAAAACATGAAAGGGATGTCGGCATAATTTTGGACTGTGTACATACACGTAATAATGTTCTGTGTAATATTGTTTTAGGTTAGGGTTGGGGTTTGGGTTAGCCCTAACTCTAACCTTAACCAACAGTAAATATTAACAAATATTATTGTGTAAATGTACACAAATAACTGATTGCCTACCACAAATTTAGAATAAAGTACATCCCCCTAAGGTCGCAGTTTTAAAAACTGTCAATTACTCATAGCCTTTGTCCAATAACAAGTATAGATCAGTATGATTTAGTTGCATTGTCCTGATAGTCAGTCAGTCATTAGCATGTCCCTTGCAGAACCTTGCTCCCATAAAAACTCTCCAGAAAACTTCTTGATCATAAGCAAGATGTCACGAGTGCGATACATCCATCTGGAGATCATCCGCCACATCCTGCACTCATCTTCTCTTTGGCCTTCCTCTTCCTTTCTTCCCATGCATATACCCCTCCATTTTTGTTCTCTCTAAACTTTCATGATGTTTCAAGTGACCAAAATAGTTCAATTTTCTGTGTTTTATCATCTTCAACAGCCAACCTTCTTCAATATTCAGTTCTTGAAGTATGTATTCTTGATACTCCGAGGCAAATCAACATTTAATCCAATGAACAATGAACTCAAAACAAGCACAACAATGCAGGCGCACTGCCATGGTAAAACACTGTGGGATGTGACTCAGCTTCCCCACCTCCCTATCACCTTACAACCTTTCTGAAGTAAAGATTGGGGTGGGAGGGAAGTGGGTAATGGGAGCTCATCAGCTCCCCCCCTCCCCCCCCCACCTTTGAGCATGTATAGAAATTATCCTTTTTTATGCATTTGTTATACATTTGACTTTACTTCAAACACAGTATTTTATTTATTTGTCATTAAACACTTTATTGCTATTATTTTTATTATTATTATAAATGTGTTCTTCTTCGCGTTCACCAGCTGTACACTCTGGCAGAAAGTTCTGGTTGCTCGTCCGCTACTGAACTGCAGTCCTGCTCCAGAACCTGAGTGTTGCGTGTGCATCAGTTTTACAGATCTCATTCTCTTGAATACAGACTGTTGGTTCCTTGTCTCTTCGGCAGATGTACTCCAACTTCAAAGGAAGCTCCCCAATTTGTCGACTTTTACGACATGCTTTTGGGGAGGCAGTGGGTCTGTTCTTGTTTTCCCCACAATGGGGCCCCGGAACCCACACGGGAGGGGGGGAGGGATAAATGTGTTGAATGGCAAGTAATTTAAGAATAAACTCAAAATAATATGAAATGTGTGGGTTAAAGGAGGTCTCTTGATACTTTATAGCCCCTATATTTCAGTGTCCATGCATAAATGTATAGAGTAGTAACCTGACATGAAAAACAGGCATCCACGTTCATATTTCTAGAACTGTGATGATAATTCTCTTGTAGAAATTTACGTAGGTACTAAAAATATATAAATTTTTCTTTTCCACATTTTGAGCAAACAGTGTTGTCCCCTTATTTGTCTAGATAAACCAGCATTGGATGCGGTCCACATGAAGCCTGCCTTACTTCCCACACAATTAAAGATAGGGCCCACATGAAGCCTGCCTTACTTCCCACACAATTAAAGATAGGGCCCACATGAAGCCTGCCTTACTTCCCACACAATTAAAGATAGGGTCCACATGAAGCCTGCCTTACTTCCTACACAATTAAAGATAGGGTCCACATGAAGCCTGCCTTACTTCCCACACAATTAAAGATAGGGCCCACATGAAGCCTGCCTTACTTCCCACACAATTAAAGATAGGGCCCACACGAAGCCTGCCTTACTTCCTACACAATTAAAGATAGGGTCCACATGAAGCCTGCCTTACTTCCTACACAATTAAAGATAGGGTCCACATGAAGCCTGCCTTACTTCCTACACAATTAAAGATAGGGTCCACATGAAGCCTGCCTTACTTCCTACACAATTAAAGAAAGGGCCCACATGAAGCCTGCCTTACTTCCTACACAATTAAAGATAGGGTCCACAGGAAGCCTGCCTTACTTCCTACACAATTAAAGATAGGGTCCACATGAAGCCTGCCTTATTTCCTACACAATTAAAGATAGGGTCCACATGAAGCCTGCCTTACTTCCTACACAATTAAAGATAGGGTCCACATGAAGCCTGCCTTACTTCCTACACAATTAAAGAAAGGCCCCACATGAAGCCTGCCTTACTTCCTACACAATTAAAAATAGGGCCCACATGAAGCCTGCCTTACTTCCTACACAATTAAAGATAGGGTCCACATGAAGCCTGCCTTACTTCCTACACAATTACAGATAGGGTCCACATGAAGCCTGCCTTACTTCCTACACAATTAAAGATAGGGTCCACATGAAGCCTGCCTTACTTCCTACACAATTAAAGAAAGGGTCCACATGAAGCCTGCCTTACTTCCTACCAATTAAAGATAGGGCCCACATGAAGCCTGCCTTACTTCCTACACAATTAAAGATAGGGCCCACATGAAGCCTGCCTTACTTCCTACACAATTAAAGATAGGGTCCACATGAAGCCTGCCTTACTTCCCACACAATTAAAGATAGGGTCCACATGAAGCCTGCCTTACTTCCTAGACAATTAAAGAAAGGGCCCACATGAAGCCTGCCTTACTTCCTACACAATTAAAGATAGGGCCCACATGAAGCCTGCCTTACTTCCTACACAATTAAAGATAGGGTCCACATGAAGCCTGCCTTACTTCCTACACAATTAAAGATAGGGTCCACATGAAGCCTGCCTTACTTCCTACACAATTAAAGATAGGGTCCACATGAAGCCTGCCTTACTTCCTACACAATTAAAGATAGGGTCAATCAGGCAGCCCAGGCTATAAAAATGCTTGCCTTGATTATTTTGGTGGCTTCCTTTGAAGTCAGAGTGCTCCTGCCTGAGAACTGACAGGCTGCATACAAAAAGCCAGATCTGTAAAATGGATGTGCATGCAACACTTAGGTTCTAAAACAAGACTAAAGTCCAGAAGTGGATGAACAACCATAACTTTCCACAGGTAAACTCGAATGAGAAGAAGTAAGTACTCATGGAAATTACAAAATAAGTATAAACTATAACCACTGTACATATGTCAAATAGTCATAGCACAACAAACAAATCAAACCAAAAGAATGCTGAATAATATCATTCTAGAGCACTTCAGATTAAAATGTGAATTATCAATAACAATAATTATTTTGTAATCTGAGCAGGGATTTCACTCTTTAGATCAGTTTATGGTAATGGGTTTTGTTGATTTACGTAATAATTAAATTTTTATATAATAGAATATTGTTTGTCTCTCTGTCTGTCTGTATGTATGTATGTGCATACAATTGTATGTATGTATGTATGTATGTATGTATGTATGTATGTATGTATGTATGTATGTATGTATGTATGTATGTATGTATGTATGTATGTATGTATGTATGTATGTATGTATGTATGTATGTATGTATGTATGTATGTATGTATGTATGTATGTATGTATGTATGTATGTATGTATAAAATGAAAGTGCATACTGCAATGATAAATAATAACGTGTGCAATTAGCAAAATTAATAAAAACATCAAATTTTCTATTAGCAAAAAATCCAAGAATTTTGGAGACTACAAGAGACATTGTGTCAGGATATAGAAGGTAACCGTGTCATCTCTTTAGATGGTAACATGTTATCAAAGTAACTGTGATCATTCACTATCTGTTTATATTTGAAAGAAATAATACATCAATGTATAGAGCAAACTTAATGAGTATTTTTAGGGAGAACCATGTAACGTACGGATCTCGTTTTAAATAATTCAAGCTTTAAATTAAAATACTAGATACTGATCACTGCTTAACGTGTTGTGACAGTTGAATATTCTTTGTGAAACTTAACACTACACTCCTCACAGTGTAAGGCTTCTCTTCTTATGTATTGTTATATGACTCTTCAACTTGTCATTTCGAGTAAAAGCAACATTACAAACATCACATTTGTAAGGTTTCTCTCCTGTGTGTATTCTTTTGTGACGCTTTAAATGGTGGTTTTGAAAAAAAGTATCATTACAAACATCACACTTGTAAGGCTTCTCTCCTGTGTGTATTCTTTTGTGTTTTTTTAAATCTCTATTGTCACCAAAACCAACATTACAAACATCACACTTGTAAGGCTTCTCTCCTGTATGTATTCTTTTGTGTGTCTTTAATGTGTCACTTCTGGTAAAACCAACATTACAAACATCACACTTGTAAGGCTTCTCCCCTGTGTGTATTCTTTTGTGTTTATTTAAAGCACCATTATCACCAAAACCAACATTACAAACATCACACTTGTAAGACTTCTCTCCAGTATGTATTCTTTTGTGTGTCTTTAATTTGTCACTACTGGTAAAACCAGCACTACAAACATCACATTTGTAAGGCTTTTCTCCTGTGTGTATTCTTCTGTGTTTCTTTAAATAACCACTTTGAGTAAACCCAACATTACAAACATCACACTTGTAAGGCTTCTCTCCTGTGTGTATTCTTATGTGTTTCTTTAAATCGCCACTGTCCCTGAAAGCAACATTACAAACATCACACTTGTAAGGCTTCTCTCCTGTGTGTATTCTTTTGTGTTTCTTTATATTGCTACTGTCCCTAAAACCAGCACTACAAACATCACACTTGTAAGGCTTTTCTCCTGTGTGTATTCTTCTGTGTTTCTTTAAATAACCACTTTGAGTAAACCCAACATTACAAACATCACATTTGTAAGGCTTTTCTCCTGTGTGTATTCTTCTGTGTTTCTTTAAATAACCACTTTGAGTAAACCCAACATTACAAACATCACACTTGTAAGGCTTCTCTCCTGTGTGTATTCTTATGTGTTTCTTTAAATCGCCACTGTCCCTGAAAGCAACATTACAAACATCACACTTGTAAGGCTTCTCTCCTGTATGTATTCTTTTGTGTGTCTTTAATGTGTCACTTCTGGTAAAACCAACATTACAAACATCACACTTGTAAGGCTTCTCCCCTGTGTGTATTCTTTTGTGTTTATTTAAAGCACCATTATCACCAAAACCAACATTACAAACATCACACTTGTAAGACTTCTCTCCAGTATGTATTCTTTTGTGTGTCTTTAATTTGTCACTACTGGTAAAACCAGCACTACAAACATCACATTTGTAAGGCTTTTCTCCTGTGTGTATTCTTCTGTGTTTCTTTAAATAACCACTTTGAGTAAACCCAACATTACAAACATCACACTTGTAAGGCTTCTCTCCTGTGTGTATTCTTATGTGTTTCTTTAAATCGCCACTGTCCCTGAAAGCAACATTACAAACATCACACTTGTAAGGCTTCTCTCCTGTGTGTATTCTTTTGTGTTTCTTTATATTGCTACTGTCCCTAAAACCAGCACTACAAACATCACACTTGTAAGGCTTTTCTCCTGTGTGTATTCTTCTGTGTTTCTTTAAATAACCACTTTGAGTAAACCCAACATTACAAACATCACATTTGTAAGGCTTTTCTCCTGTGTGTATTCTTCTGTGTTTCTTTAAATAACCACTTTGAGTAAACCCAACATTACAAACATCACACTTGTAAGGCTTCTCTCCTGTGTGTATTCTTATGTGTTTCTTTAAATCGCCACTGTCCCTGAAAGCAACATTACAAACATCACACTTGTAAGGCTTCTCTCCTGTGTATATTCTTTTGTGTTTCTTTATATTGCTACTGTCCCTAAAACCAGCACTACAAACATCACACTTGTAAGGCTTCTCTCCTGTGTGTATTCTTTTTTGTTTCTTTAAATCACCATTGTCACCAAAAGCAACATTACAAACATCACTCTTGTAAGGCTTCCCTCCCGTATGTATTTTTGTGTGTGACTTTAATATGTCACTTCTGGTAAAACCAGCACTACAAACATGACACTTATAAGGCTTTGCTCTTGTATTTTTTTTTCTGTATTTATTTAAATGCCCACTTTTAGTAAAAGCAACATTACAAACATCACAACTGTGAGGCATCTGTCCTGGAGGTATTCTCTTATATGTCTGTACCTTGCAGGTTTTAGAAAAGTCCACAGCAGCAATACCATCAGAATTATAAGTGATTTTTCCTGACGATGTTGCTCTGTCTTTCTGTAGAAGTATTCTAGGATACTCTTCACTGTTGAAATCACACTTGCTACACTTCTTACCAGCGTCTTTATTTACACAGAACTTCACAGTTCTACTTTTAATGTCACTCTCATCATTTTCATGACCAGTACAATCATTCTGTGAGTTAAAATAATCAGAAATCTTATCTTCACCCATACTAACTGTGTTCACAGGATTCTTGATATTCTCTGACTGAGAAACTGCAGCCAGTTCTGTATCAGTGTTATTTAATGTCATATTTACCTCACCATTTTCAAACGACCTTGTCATATTTGTTGAATCATTGTCTACTGGTGACAGGCCAGCTTGTAAACTGTTGTCACTCAGTTTCAAGTCACTATTATGATTCCTGTATTTCACATGACTTTTCAAATAACACAGCTGACTGAATGACAGACCACAGTCAGCACAAGTGAATTTTCCTGAAATAAGAAATGCACAGTTAGGTTAGTTTTCAAATGGTCATGGAACAGACACACATAAAATATGTTGTGAATTTATGTGGTTACTTAAAAAATCTGAGGGTAAACAAATAGTGTCCAAATTATTTACAAGATAAATGTATTGTCTATCTGATAAATTTGAGTATTTCAGGTCTTTTGACAGCCTATGATTTATTTTAATTAGTTATTTAGAACATACAAATAACAAATATGAAAAAGACAAAATAAATGTATTTGCAGACCATCATCAGGGGCATTTTTGGACAGTGATGAAACATTGAAAGCTAATTTGGTTCAGGCACATGGTGAAACATGATCACATTGCAAAGACTACTTCAAAACAAGTCGGGCAAAGAAGAATGTAGAATGACAACATCAAGAAACAGAAAGGACTAAATTTTACACCTGTTCAACAACAGAAGACAGAAAGATAGCAGGTTTTGTGTGCTAGTGATTCCATCAATAAACTTTAACGACCTCAACGGGTCAACCGTTGTGTTATTTTATGATTTAAATTCACATTTAAACAGACAGCACTATAGATATATTGTTTTATAATTAGGAAGTAACTATTTCGTATTTGTATATAAACACAAAAAAAAAATACTGTCTCTATTTGTAAGCTTCTGCCCGATGAAGTATTATTTATATGAATAATATCCTGTTCAAACCTTATGGTTACATTAAGGATATAGTGTCCATTATTATACACTAAGACAAGTGTGCAAGACAAGCATTAAATATGATGATGAACTGAATATTGTGTTTGTTGATCAAGAAAAAGCGTTTGACAGAGTAGATAGAAACAAACTATGGGCTATTCTTGAGGATTATGGGATATAAAGACAGTTGCTAGGGAACATCATTGCCATGTACCACACTTCCCAAAGTGCAGTGAGAATACAAGAAGGCATGTCTGATATGTTTACAAACAATACATGGGTGAGGCAGGGATGTGTGCCATCTCCTCTCTTATTTAATATATGCATAAACAGAATATCAAAAGAAGCCAAAAAATCCAGAAAATGAGGAATTTTATTTTCCAGAGCAAGAATTAGATCCACACACAATAAATGAGCTACTATTTGTAGACGATCAATGCCTGTTATACAATGAGGGGAGTAAACTTCAAGAACATTTGAACAGGCTAAGTTCAACATGCAGAAGATATAACATGAAAATAAATACTCCCAAAACTGAAGTCATGCAAGTCAGCAGAATTCCTAGTCCGCTACATATCGCACTGAATTGTACCTGTCTGATGCAAGTTAATGAATTTAAAAATCTAGGAAGTATATTCTTGGAAGATGGAAGAATAGTTCGGGAAATCGAAACAAGATGCCAACAAGCAAGTACACTTATATACCAACTGACACTGTTGTTAAGACATGCAAACATAAGTATGAGTGACAAAAAACAGATTATTAAGAGCATATTCATAACAACACAATACTACCAGTGCCAGACTTGGACATTATCAAAGATTACCCTACGTAAAATTAACACATGTGAAATGAGATGCCTGAGAAAAGCCGACAACTTAACCATCTGAGAAAAAGTTAGAAATGATATTACAGACTGTAGGAACAACATGCAGCAAATTCATTGAGAAACAGAAAATCAAATGTTATTTAGTAAGAATGCAGTCAGAACAACTACCAATTCAGTCATTACACATGAAGGGATCTGAAGTGAAAGTAAA
Organism: Candidula unifasciata; assembly: GCA_905116865.2. Lineage (NCBI taxonomy): Eukaryota > Metazoa > Mollusca > Gastropoda > Stylommatophora > Geomitridae > Candidula > Candidula unifasciata. The sequence continues at coordinate 1,317,308 of CAJHNH020000668.1, forward strand.
AGGCCGTCCTAGGAGAACATGGATTGATGATGTTAAAGAGCTTAGACATCAATATAGAAAGATGCCCATCAAGCAATGGATCGCAAACTGTTGCTCCCCACAATGCTTAACTGCAGAAGTGTAAACTGATGATGATGATGTCCATTATTTCTTCAGTGTTAACTTTTTTTTGTAAACTTCATGCTGCCTTGTGGTTCTAAGCTTTACATTTCATCATCATCACCATAAGCCACTTCTGCCTTGAGAATTGTGGGGAGGAATGATTTGTGAAAGAGTGTACGCTGACTGGCACAGACTATGATCATGTAGATGACCTCATCACCTGATTTCCATTTTATCCATTAATCTAGTACAAGGCGCTTCATCTTTATAACTATCCACTAACTTGACTAGATAAACATACAACCTACCACTTTTTCCTCCATTTACATCTGAATTTTGAAAATTAGTCACTCTTTGGGATTTTCTTCCAATTTTGGGACGCTGTATTCCCAGATCCCTTGCATAATTATCCTCATAGTAAACCTGAAATGGTAATGTGAATTATGTTCATGTGACAATAAATCACTAAGACCACAAGTGACAAGAAAAGGAAGCATAACCATACAAGAATATTTCTTCTTCTTCTTTTGTTAGCTTGAAATAGATTTTCTATATCTGCAGTGTTGTCTCTAGTATGAACTTCACCGTCTTTTGTCATTCACTCAGCGACTCGTAAAGTGTGGCTTGCACCGGTGTTTCTCTTGGCCAGAAGTTTTGCTTTGATATGTTGTACTTAGGACAGTCTTGGAAAATGTGTGATTTGTTGTCTCAGGTGCCAATTCACATGTGCACATAGCTGATTCGCCAGTCTTAAATTTTGCATACACATGGCTGTAAAGTCGATTATGTCCTGTTCTAAGGTGTAAAATAATAACTCTTTCTGGTCTATCTATAATATGGTAATTTGAAACAAACACTGCTAAGATTAACATTTCTGAAATAAAAAGTAAGAAGTGGTTCATAACCAATAAAAGTAATAACTGGTTCATAACCAGTAAACAACATCCCCTCTTTCCAATTTCATTTTTACCAAGTCTCTTAAGAGTTACTCCATGTGTGGTTTCCAGTTGCTGGTACTCCCCATGAAGTGTTAATCTTCTTCTTTGCATTCACCAGCTGTAGACTCTGGCTGAAAGTTCTGGTGATTCATCCACTTCTGTCCCCGTGTGGATTATGGGGCACCATTGTGAGCAAAACGAGAACAGACCCACTGACCACCCAAAAGTCTGTCACAAGAGTCAACCAACTGGGAACTTTCTTTGAAGATGGAGTGGATCAATCTGAGAGGCATGGAACCAACAGTCTAACAAAAATGAGTAAGATCTGTAAAACAGGTTTGCGGGCAACACTCAAGTTCTGGAATAGGACTAGAGTCCAGAACTTTGCGCTAGAGTTTACAGCCGGTAAGTGCAAAATGGAAGAAGAGATCCACTTCTGGACTTTAGTCTTGTTTCAGAACTTAAATTTGCGTGCATATCCACCTCACAGATCTGACTTATCAGGCAGATCCACTCCAACTTCAAAGGAAACTTTGATGATCCTGCTTGGCATGGTGGTCCATTGACACAACAAGCTGGCCAGAAAGCTTGTCCAAGAGATGACGGCACATGATAATCGAGGTTGGAGAAGTGAATGAGAATAGACCCAAGGTTGGCTCTTGGTCAGTTGCATACTAGAAGTCTAGAAAGACAGTTGTGATATTTGAAGAAGTTGAATATAGTGTAAATGAGCTGTCGGATAGTTTAACTGTGATCGCTAAAAAAGGATGTATGTTAAGAAATTGTGAAAATGTATAAATGGTTATGAACAACTATAAAACTGGCAGAAGTTATGCTGAACGTTAGCCTGTGATACCCGAAGAGTTATCTATTTCTGTACCATAGTTTAATGTGGATACATTAGGAAACATGATGCTAACTCAGAATGCTGAACCCTAGACAAGCTGATGTTGCGTAAGCAGGCGGCGAGTGGTGTTCATAATAATTAGTTAGTTAGTTAGTTAGTTGGGTTATCCTCATTGCACTCCGGACATGTCCATAGGTGCTCAGATCCTCCCCTCAGTATGAACCCCAACGTCCGATGGCTAATAGTACCAGTTCTATGTTGATTAACAAGTCTTCTGGCGTAGCTGGTGTGCGTCTCGTTTTTTGCTGTGCCGATCTTAATTCCCAAGTCTGCCATTCTGGCGAGTGATGTGGATTCACTGCCACCAAAGTCGTCTATCCTTCCCATTTCTCTGAGGGCATTGATAATATCAGCATGATCCATAGGCTGACCGTCGGTAGTGATAGCGGATCCAGCCAACCTGTCAGCTCTTTCATTTCCATCGACGCCTGCGTGTCCCGGAACAAAAATAAAGGTGACTCCACGGATAGTGGACTTCTGTAATGATTCAAGCCATTGTCTTCGCACTGAACTTGCCTGAACCCTCCGGATCATACTCATTGAATCACTGAGTATACACACGCGGGTGTATTTTTGTGTTTCAAGCCAGGCAAGCGCTTGTGTCACTGCCATCACCTCCATCGTCATGCTGCTGGTTGTCATGGAGAAGGCGCTGTTGGCTTCTTTGACTGTTCTGCCCGCTGAGCGTGCTGTAAATGCCCATGCGCTTCTTCTTTGGCGTATAACGGATCCGTCTGTATAGATTATTGCATCTGCTTCGTCTGAATTTTCACCGATGAGAGCGTTGACCTCTGCATTAACAGCAACAGGATTGTCTTCTCTACATCGCCTGTTGAGTGTAACAATACAGGAAAATGTACAAATAAACGCCTGAGGCACAGGTATCCATTCTGCACCAGGTATGATGTCGGTTAGGCTGCATATTTGCCTAATAACATCTTCTGCCCGACCTAGCCACGATTTCCCCCTCTTCAGTCTGTCGCCCTTTTCACTAAAAAGCGCTTGATGCAGTGGGTGTTTCTTATCAGCACATATTTTGAGATATGCCCGAGCCCTCCACATCCTGATCCTTTGGTTCATTGTTGGAAAGTCAAGTAGATACCTCATTCCTCCACAGGATGTGTCTCTAGTACATCCCAAAATAATGCGCATGGCTTCATTTTGCACCTTTTCGAGTCGTTCAATCTGGGTAGCACTGACAGTGAGGATGGCCAGAGCGTATTCAATGGGGGAAAGGACCAGACCGTAGAATAGAAGTATTAGTAGTCTTTGCTCAATGTTGGAAGCAGCCATAATCCTCATTGCAGATAGACCTTTGCGTGCTTTTGTTATCACATGGTCAACGTGTTCCCTGAATGACAAGCTGCGATCGAACCTCACCCCGAGAAACGTCATAACGTTGGTTCTGATCAATACATTATCACGCATTTTCACTTCTGGTAAGTCCGACTTGACAATGTGATTGTTCAAAGAGAACCATGACACTGATGCCTTCGAAGGATTGACATAGGCATTGGAACCATCACACCAGGCGGCAATTCGATCGAGTTCTTTGTGCATAGTGCTGGCGATCTCCTGTCTATCACGCCCTCGTCGATAAATCAAAATGTCATCAGCAAATGACAAAGTCCTCCCCTTTCCATTCAACTGCTGCTCAGTGATCATCACCGTATAAACGTTGAATAAGACTGGTGATAGCGGTGATCCCTGTGGCAAGCCTGGACATATCGTTTGCGGTTCTGAGGACCAGCTACCACATCTTAGTACAATCTTTCTCTGGAACAGGACCGCAGCAATCCAGCGGATCAGAATAGGATTAACTTCTAGTTTAAGCAGTAATTGCATTAAATAATCGTATGGTACTTTATTGAAGGCATCTTCTAAGTCCAACACTGCCGCACATGTCTCTTCTTTAATCTGAAATCCCTCGTACACATCGTAGGCGAAAACTGCAGCATTGAACCATGTCTCTTTATTTAACCTGTACCCTCCAAGTGTTGGTGGGAACTTATCATGTAGTTCCAAGTAGGTGGTCAATCTTTGTGCGACAATTTTTTCCAAAAGTTTGCCAACAGTATTCTGCATCGAGATGATTCTGTAGCCGCAGATCTTCGAGTGGTCTTTATTAGGCTTTGGTAGTGGGAACAAAAAACTATGGAGCCATTCCTCTTGTATCTGGCCACTCTGGATGCTGATATTGAATTCCTTTGCCACGCTTTTCAAATCAGCATTCGACATCATCAGCATGTCATTGTATCGGATGCCGTCAGGGCCTGGAGCAGTGCTGCGCGATTTCTTGAGGCAAGTTCTTAAGGTATCTGTAGTGATTGTGAGATCAGTGCCTAGCACAGTGTTCTCGCACAGCATCGACAGTTTCATCTTAACCCCCATTCTTGTAGCTTCGTCTTTTTGGTCAGTTTGCTCCAAGTAGCGCGCCAGAAGGGTTTTTCCTTTATCAGCATCAGTTCTCTGCCATATCAGGTCTGTACCCTGAAAATCAGGGATACCCCTTGGTCGTGCGGCACTGTGCATGCTCCGTTGAAGGCGCCAGAATGTCACAAGAGATCCCTCGGAGCAAACGCTCTTGCAGAATTCGTTCCATTTCGCTGTCTTAGCTTCCTTCGCAATTAACTTGAAAGCCACTGTCTGCTTGTTGACCTCATCTTTCAGACTGATCAGGCGTTCAGAAAGTGACGGATCAATTTTCCTTGCCTTTTGCCATGCCTTGACAGCTTTCCTTTTTTCTAGCCACGCCATGTTGACTACTTCATTCCACCATGGTGGCTGGGCCCATCTCTCCCGCCGTCTGCGATCTGCTCTTGTTTTACGTCGTCGGATTTTGCTAATGGCATCTTGCCCTGTACGGTCATATATAAAAGCAGGCACATTGATTACATGACCTTTGTTGTTGCTCTTCTCTACCAGGACGACGCAAGGAAAGTGATCACTGTCGTGGTATCCCAGTGTGCTCCACCTGCATCCTGATGCAATGGAGGGAGACACTAGGGCCAGGTCAATTACGCTGTCAGAATCTCCTTGTCGTGTTGCCATTCGAGCATACTAGATTGGCAGACACTAGGGCATCCTCCAGGTCTTCCCCCTGTTTATTAGTGATTACATTGCCCCACTGGTGTCCTCTGGCGTTGAAATCTCCGCAGTAAAGGATTTTCTTTTCCTCCGTCTGGAGCAAACTCTGCCATTTCGCTGTATCCACCTTTCCATTGCAGGCGTACACATTGACAATCACAAACTGGGCCGGGCCTATCACTCTGACTGCGTGTACTTGTAGGTCGTCATTATTCCATTTAGACATGTCCACCTCAGACACCGGTATGTGGTCACGAACAAGAATGAGCTGTCCGAGGTGCCGTCTATTGTAGAAGGATTGGAAGCCCGCAATTTTAATGATCTCGTCACCGAGGTGTGTTTCCTGTAGGACAACAATGTCGTTGCTGTAGAGGAGCTTCTCAAAAGTGGGTCGGCGTTGACTGAACGAAGCGCAGTTCCAGTAGAGAACACGAACATACTTTAAACTGAGTCTCTCACATTTCAGCCGCTTCCTGCAGGCGCCACCGTGCTTGCCTGTTCGCGTTCTCCTTGTCCGTCTACGGGTTGTTTTGAATTGGTAAATAGTCGCCATCGGACGTCGAATACACCCTGAGGGAAGTCTAAACTCACGTGCATGTACTCCATTGCACGGTTCAGACCCCATTCCGATGAAACTTTCACATTATACGTGAGCGAAAATAGCTAATTTGCGCCATTCGCCTCAACGGACGAAAAAGCGTACCGCCATTGTGGCTGTTTACACATAATAAATGCAGAGCCAATCCACAACAACAAGCCTGAGACTACTGACTACCTAAAAGACAAGTGATTCTACTGGTTAAATTGCTAATAGTATTAGGATGAAGCACTGGAGTACTAGGAAATGACATCATACATTTTTGAGCAACCACATCTGAACACCAGCCACTATTAAGGAACACAGGCTTAACCAGAAATACACTTTCTTCAATAGTTAACACCATTATAAATAAGATCAATTACTATAACACCAATATATAGCAGTGATATTCTAAACTAACGGTTACATGGTGCTTGAAACATGACACAATTTACAAATTTGATTATGGTGCTCAAATAATTGATTTCAAAAGGTCTAGTCATTAAGCATACACCCCACAGTAGTCTTTGCCCATAGGACTGAAGGTTACACCGGGTTAGTGCAGCCATAAGGGTGATTTAATTATATCTTATTTGGGGGCTGAACATGGTACCTAGGATCTGCCCCATTGCTCTGCCATCGCGACTGAATTTTTTTTCATCTCATGATGGTAAACTTTCAGACAGCATCCTGGAAGGGACAAACTGATTGACTGATTAATACATACACACATGGATATGACGACTTCTACAAATTATATTTGGTATGATGCATGACATCATAGCACTGGGGACACTCCCATAAGCGCTCTGTCCCCATCTTCAATGGCAAGTGAAGAGTTCTAATTCCGACAGTACCAGTAACTGTTTGATTGTATATCCGTCTCGCCTTTCCCTTGAGTGTTGAGAGTCGGCCAGATCCCCTGGTAACTTCCTGCAGTGCCATTCTCCTCAGACCCTAATGATCTATTTGTGTCTTTGCACTGTTCACTCATCTCCAAAGGACCCTCACAACATATAACTTCTCATACATAAACACACCACCAAGTGGTCTCTTTGCCTGCTCATTTCCCCACATACTAACATGACCTGGATATTTTGGCGGCAGCTTGCATCCACAAAAACCACATCAACAAAGGGAAAAGTATCCTGACAACAAGAGAGTAGGAAGTAATTGCAGCAGCCTTTATCAACTAAAAAAAAACACATAACAAACGGGAGAGTATCCTTGCCACTGGGGTATGGGGGAACACAATCTATTGTTTGTTGTGTTTAACAATAATATGGTAATACTTGAGACAGTGACAGTTGGGAACACAATCTATTGTTTGTTTATGGCGATCGTAGGAGATACAATCCACTGTTCATGTCTTATCCACAACCTTCTGTCTTTTATATATTTTAATCAGTAGTACAGATGATCCTCCATGTTATGATGTCAAACTCACCAGCATCTCTTCTCTTGGTCTCCCTCTGCCTCTAACCCCCCCCCCCCCCCCCAACTTTCCTACTGTCATGATGTACTCCAGTTTTCTCTTTCTCATCACATGACCACAGAATGTAGATTGTCTCTTTTTGATGTGGGCAATCAGTTCTCTTCGTAAGTCAGCTTCATTTATGATATTTTCATTACCCTTTCTATCGGTCCAGGGTATTTTCATCACTCCGCAGCTTCCAAATATTTGTTTACTAATTTACTAACTATCGATGATTCACTTTCGTATATCAAAATAGGATTCATTTAGCTTTTAAGAATTCTCGTTATCGTCTCAACCGACGAAGAAATATTGCATAAAATATCTTCATTGTGTAAAATACTACCTTTGCTTAAGCTATTCTACATTTAACTTCTTTAATACATTTTCTAACTGATGGTCCCAAGTACTTTAGTGAGAACACTCATGCAAGTAGGTAAACTGGAAAACATCAAGAGTAAAATGAAAAGAATAAATGTAAACATCTTGAAATTGTGTGAAACAAGACAAATTGTAGCATGGGACATGACTGACTTTCTACCCCACTAGGACATCACACAAGCGATAAACACCCGATGACACAAGTGCCACCATGCGGTGAGGATCACCATGGAGAGGTCCCAGAAACCGTGTTCAGCCTTCAGGCCGTATTTATGGCCAGGCTATATTGCGGCCCCTGGCAAAAGCCAGAGTAGGGCTTCAAATAACGAAAAATTGCATCTTAAAAAGGATGGGAAGTATCATACAATAGCATGGGACATGTATTTAAATAACTATAGAATAAATTACTCAGGAGGACAAAAACATGAAAGGGGTGTCAGCATACTTTTGGACTGTGTACATACATATAATAATATTCTGCTTAGTATTGTTTTAGGTTAGCGTTGGGGTTTGGGTTAGCCCTAACTCTAACCTTAACCAATATTAAATATTAAAGAATATTATTGTGTGAACATGCACAAATAATTATTGCCTACTACAAATTTAGAATAGATTACATCCCCGAGGGTCACAGTTTTAAGTACTGTCAATTACTCATAGCCTTTGTCCAATAACAAGTATAGATCAGTATGATTTAGTTGCATTGTCCTGCACCTCCCCTCCATCTTGAAACCTTTCTGAAGTAAAGACTGGGGTGGGGGGGGGGGAAGTGGGGAATTGGGGTTCATGAGCCTCCTCCCCAATAATTCTGTTTGGGGGGCTTAGATGCTTCCTTTGAGCATGTATAGAAATGATCTTTTTTTTAATGTATTTGTTATACATTTGACTTTACTTCAAACGCAGTATTTTATTTATTTGCCATTCAACACTTCAGTGCTATTATTTTTTTTATTTTTATAAATGTGTTGAATGGCAAGTAATTTAAGAATAAATCTTGAAATAATATGAAATGTGTGGGTTAAAGGAGGTCTCTTGATACTTTACACAATTATTGGTGGCTGAGGGCTACCCAATACTGGACAGGGGGGGGGGGGGGGGGCGCTAGGAGCTGAGCGCCTAGATTCCAGTGTCCATGCATAAATGTATAGAGTAGAAACCGGACATGAAAAACAGGCATCCACGTTCACATTTCTAGAATTGTGATGGTAATTGTCTTGTAGAAATATACATAGGTACTAAAAAATATATACATTTTTCTTTCCCACATTTTGAGCAGACAGTATTGTCCCCTTATTTGTTTAGATAAACCAGCATTGGATGCGGTCCACATGAAGCCAAACTTACTTCCTACACAATTAAAGATAGGGTCAATCTGGCAATCCAGGCTAATTTATAAAAATGCTTGTCTTGATTTGGATTTAAACACATGACCACCAGTCAGCAGACATGCAGGCTTACTATTGAAACTCTTCAACTTATGCACATAACAAGCAGAATAGATTGGGAAATAGTAACAAAATGCCAACTAGCCAGTGCACTTATATATCAATGTCCAAACATAAGTATGAGCACCAAGAAACATAATGAACGGCATTCTCATACAAACATTGTGCTATCAGTGCCCAACTTTGTCATTATCATAGGCTGATTTATGTAAAATTAAAACCTGTGAAATAAGATGCCTGAGAAAAGCCACCAGCGTAACCATCAGAGACTGTGGGAACAACAGCATGCAGTAAATGTATTGGGAAACAGAAGATAAAATGGTCTGGTCAGTTAGTAAGAATGCAGACAGGACAACTACCAATGCAGGTACCACACTTAAAAAAAGGTCTCATGTGAAAGCAAGAGGTGGCCCTAGAAGAAGATGGTTTGATGATATTACAGAGCTTCTACATTGACCTGGAATGACAATATCCACTGCTGCCCCTCAAGCAATGGATCACAAACTGTTCCTCCCCACAAGGCTTAATGGCAAAAGTGAAAACTGATGATGACGACAAGCAATAACAATTCTGAAGAAGACATTTTTTGAAAAACAAAACTATGTTTATTGCTGCCAGAAACTAGTATTCATGGTCCATGCAAGGGTTCCAGAGCCCTATTAGAGAAGTGGGGGGGGGGGACAAGAACACAACCACTGCCTTTTAAAGAAGCTTGTCGTAAGAGTCGACTAATTGGGGACTTCCTTTGAAGAGGCAAGGAACCGACAGGCTGCATACAAAAAAGGCAGATCTGTAAAATGGATGTGCATGCAACACTCACGTTCTAGAACAAGACTAAAGTCCAGAGGTGGATGAACAACCAGAACTTTCCATTGATAAACTCGAATAAGAAGAAGTAAGTATTCATGGGAACGATAAAATAAGTATAAACTATAACCACTGTACATATGTCAAATAGTCATAGCACAACAAACAAATCAAACCAAAAGAATGCTGAATAATATCATTCTAGAACACTTCAGATTAAAATGTTGATATCTCTCTCTCTCTCTCTGTGTGTGTGTGTGTGTGTGTGTGTGTACGTGCGTGCGTGCGTACGTGTGTGTGTGCGTGCATGTGCGCGTGTATGTATGTCTATCTGTCTGTCTGAATGTATGTATGTATGTCTGAATGTATGTATGTATGTATGTATGTATGTATGTATGTATGTATGTATGTATGTATGTATGTATGTATGTATGTATGTATGTATGTATGTATGTATGTATGAATGTATGTATGTCTGTATGTCTGAATGTATGTATGTATGTATGTATGTATGTATGTATGTATGTATGTATGTATGTATGTATGTATGTATGTATGTATGTATGTATGTATGTATGTATGTATGTATGTATGTATGTATGTATGTATGTATGTATGATGTATGTATGTATGTATGTATGTATGTATGTATGTATGTATGTATCATCATCAGGTGCCTTGCCGACTGGCGTGGGCGATCATGCCTCTCCATAATCTGCTATCTCATGCAGCATGTATCAGTTCGTGTGCCGACACACCTCCATGCCATGCAACAAGACTGTCAAGCATCTTTTCTCAGTGTCTTCCTCTATCCTTTTTTCCACAGATCTTTCCAGTGGTCACAACATGTTCTATTTTCCCTCTTCTCATAACATGGCCAAAAAATAATGACTTTCTCCTTCTGATGTCTGTGATAAGTTGTCTTCGGGCTCCCGCCTCTTTCAAAACCTCTTGGTTGCTCTTTTTGGCTGTCCAAGAGGGAGGGGGGGAGGGGTGGGTTTGTGTGTGTGTGTGTGTGTGTGTGTGCGTGCCTGCGTGCGCGTGCGTGTGTCTGTCTGTGTGTCTGTGTGTGTGTGTCTGTCTGTCTGTCTGTCTGTATGTATGTATGTATGAACGGACGGATGGATGTTATGTATGTATGTATTTATGTAGGTTGGTAGGTAGGTATGTATATATGTATCTATAAAAGAAAGTGCATACTGCAAAGATAAATTATAATGTGTGCAATTAGCAAAATTAATAAAAACATCAAATTTCTATTAGCAAATAATCCAAAACTTTCAGAGACTACAAGAGAAATTTTGTCAGGATATAGAAGGTAACAGTGTCATCTCTTTGGATGCTAACATGTAATCAAACTAACTGTGATCATTCACTATCTGTTTATATTTGAAAGAAATAATACATCAATGTATAGAGCAAGTTTAATAAGTATTTTCAGTAAGAACCATGTAATGTACGGATCTCATTTTAAATAATTCAAGCTTTAAATTAAAATACTAGATACTGATCACTGCTTAACGTGTTGTGACAGTTGAATATTCTTTGTGAAACTTAACACTACACTCCTCACAGTGTAAGGCTTCTCTTTTTATGTATTCTTTTATGACTCTTTAACCTGTCATTTCGAGTAAAAGCAACATTACAAACATCACACTTGTAAGGTTTCTCTCCTGCGTGTATTCTTTTGTGACGCTTTAAATGTTCGTTCTGAATAAAAGTATCATTACAAACATCACACTTGTAAGGCTTCTCTCCTTTATGTATTCTTTTGTGTTTCTTTAAAGCACAATTGTCACCAAAATCAACATTACAAACATCACACTTGAAAGGCTTCTCTCCTGTATGTATTCTTTTGTGTGTCTTTAATGTGTCACTTCTGGTAAAACCAGCACTACAAACATCACACTTGTAAGGCTTCTCTCCTGTATGTATTCTTTTGTGTGTCTTTAATGTGTCACTTCTGGTAAAACCAGCACTACAAACATCACACTTGTAAGGCTTCTCTCCTGTGTGTATTCTTTTGTGTTTTTTAAAATCACCACCTTCCCTAAAAGCAACATTACAATCATCACACTTGTAAGGCTTCTTTCCTGTATGTATTCTTTTGTGTTTCTTTAAATCGCCACTCTCCCTAAAAGCAACATTACAAACATCACACTTGTAAGGCTTCTCTCCTGTGTGTATTCTTTTGTGTGACTTTAATGTGTCACTTCTGGTAAAACTAACACTACAAACATCACACTTGTAAGGTTTCCCTCCTGTGTGTATTCTTTTGTGTGTCTTTAATGTGTCACTTCTGGTAAAACCAACACTACAAACATCACACTTGTAAGGCTTCTCTCCTGTGTGTATTCTTTTGTGTGTCTTTAATGTGTCACTTCTGGTAAAACCAGCACTACAAACATCACACTTGTAAGGCTTCTCTCCTGTATGTATTTTTGTGTGTTTCTTTAAAACGCCACTGTCCCTAAAAGCAACATTACAAACATCACACTTGTAAGGCTTCTCTCCTGTGTGTATTCTTTTGTGTGACTTTAATGTGTCACTTCTGGTAAAACCAACACTACAAACATCACACTTGTAAGGTTTCCCTCCTGTATGTATTCTTTTGTATTTATTTAAATGCCCACATTTAGTAAAAGCAACATTACACACATCACAACTGTAAGGCATCTGTCCTAAAGGTATTCTCTTATATGTCTGTACCTTGCAGGTTTTAGAAAAGTCCACAGCAGCAATACCATCAGAATTATAAGTGATTTCGCCTGACGATGTTGCTCCGTCTTTCTGTAGAAGTATTCTAGGATACTCTTCACTGTTGAAATCACACTTGCTACACTTCTTACCAGCGTCTTCTTTTACACAGAACTTCACAGTTCTACCTTTAATGTCACTTTCACCATCACTGGTCTGATTAGGATAATTTTTATTAGAGGCAGAAAATAAATCATTTTCTTCAGTACAATCATTCTGTGAGTTAAAATAATCATAAATCTTATTTTCACCCATACTAACTGTGTTCACAGGATTCTTGATACTCTTTGACTGAGAAACTGCAGCCAGTTCTGTATCAGTGTTATTTAATGTCATATTTACCTCACCATTTGCAAACGGCCTTGTCATATTTGTTGAATCACTGTCTAGTGGTGACAGGCCAGCCTGTAAACTGTTGTCATTCAGTTTCAAGTCACTATTATGATTCCTGTATTTCACATGACTTTTCAAATAACACAGTTGACTGAATGACAGACCACAGTCAGCACAAGTGAATTTTGCTGAAATAAGAAATGCACAGTCAGGTAAGTTTTCAAATGGTTATGGAACAGACACACACACAATTTGTGGTGAATTTATGTGTTTACAAATCTGATGGTAAACAAAAAATTTCTATACCAGGGCTAGTTAGTTGCGTATCCTTTACAGGATGTTGCAGAACCAACCCTAACAGCACCTCGCTATTGTGTGGTCTCTCTAGGCAATTACATCCAGTAGTTTGCCATTGCTTTCTGGACGATCGGCTTTCTTGATACCACTGTCGAAACCAACGCAAGGCGCATGGCCCGCAGCTGGGATCCAACCCGGCATCCCAGCATTACCAAGCGTTCACATCGACTTAGCCACAGAGCCGACTATTAACATACTACAACTGAGAAAATTGTCAATGTGTAACTTTAATACATTCTAAGACTGTTATGCCTAGGCCGTAGGGCCTAGCCTATGGTAATATAAATGAAACAGTCTTGTAAACAATTATAATGTAAAGTGTACTACAATCTTTTGTTATGATTGAATAATAATCACTTTTAATTGAAAAACCCATATCAACTGCTATTTTATCCAGAGAAAGGCCACTTTTTTTTGGTGGGAAGGGGAGCTAATATTCATGATACATGCAATGAAGCCGCTGTAGCTTTTTCTTGTTGAGTACAAGCTCGCACAAGAATGCTGATGCTATGCTGATAAGCAGCAGTGAATGACTCAATCTTTGATTTCTAAGCAGTAAAACATTCTAGATATGATTTTCCAAAATCTGCATGTTTCGTTGTAAAATGCTACTTCATGTTGTACTCCTTTACTGCCAACACACATTCATTGCATAGCAACCCCACTGGTTTTGATTTAGGCACAGTTTGTAATATAAATACATATTTAAGTGACCAGTCATTGTTGCCATGGCATCAAGTTTTTAACTAAATTTTTAAAAGTAAATAATTTAAAGCACTGTTACTTTTTCAGTTTGTTACTATACAATGAAGAGATTATTGAAATGATGGAAAAAAGGAAAATCAAGTTAATGGGGCTAGCTGACATAAGACGCAAGGGAAATATTAATAAGAAAATACACAGAGGCTACTTACTAACATATGCAGGAGGAGAAACATCGAAGAATGGAGTGGGTTTCCTGGTACATCCAGACATATCTAACTACATATTAGACATACATTATCACTCAGATAGAATTATTACTTTGAAAATTAAAAGAGGAGAACAAGCTGAAACATATATACAGATATATGCACCATGCAATGATAATTATACAGAAGAGCAGAAAGATGAATTCTTTGACGATCTGTCTGATGAGATAAAGAAAGTTGAGGGAAGCAGCATACTATATGTAATGGGTGACTTCAACGGGAGGGTAGGAAATAACAGAAGAGAATACGAACAATTTTTAGGTCCACATGCAGCTAAGAACAGTGCTAGAAATGGAAATGGTCAAAGAATATTGGATCTATGCAGCCAGCACAATCTTTTTATTACGAACACATTCTTTGACCATAGAGATTCACAACTTTACACTTGGTACAAATGGAATGATATCTCCATCAAGAGCCAGATTGACTTTATACTTACCAGAGTTCAAGGAAGAAGGAGAATTCTTGATTCAAGAGCATGTGACACTGACCATAAAATAGTTGTGTTAACAGCAAAACATCTTACATTAAAGAAACACAGAAAGAAATTAAACAAAAACAAGGATCTCATCAAGATAGCAAATCTGAAACAGGAAGGAGTAAAAGAACAGTTACAACAGAAAGTAGAGACAGCATTCAAACAACTTCCACATGTAGTTGGCAATATTGAGGAAGAATGGAGTATATATAAAAACACTATGCTTAGTATTGCAGAAGAATTATGTGGAAAACGGAAGAGTGGAAACAGACGAGGAAATAACAAATATTCACCTTGGTGGTGCGAAGAAGTAAAAGAAGCAATTAAAAAGAAAAAAGACTTATATAAACAGTGGATAAAATCAAAGAAAGAAGAAGATTATATAAACTATAGACTGCAAAGGAGAGAAACCAACAGGAGTGTCAAGAAAGCAAAAACAAGCATCCTGGGAACGTTTCGGTGAGTCACTAGCTGAAAATGAGAAAACAGCCAGCAGAAAATTTTTCAAAGTGGTTAAAAATATGCGGAAAAGAGATGAGAGCTACAACCCCACTGAAATAATAAATGATAAGACAGGAAGGCCATTGATAGATCCACCCGAGATTGCAGAAAGATGGAGGGAATACTTCAATGAGCTCTTTAATCCTCTAGGAGATCAGCAGGAAAGAACAACTGAAGAGCACAGAGCAACAGTGTTAGAACCACACATACTAATGGATGAAATAGAAAAAGTCATTAAACAGTCTCCCAAATATAAAGCACCAGGAGCTGATAGATTACCAACAGAAATAATTCAAGCAGCAGGTGAAAGCAGCATCAGATGGCTTCACAGAATATTCAATGCAGCATGGGTACAACAAACGGCCCCTATTGATTGGCAACATGCAATAGTTATACCATTGTGGAAGAACAAAGGAAGCAAACGAGAATGCGGTCAATATCGAGGCATCTCTCTTTTAAGCCATGTTGGCAAAATGTATGCCAAGATAATAGAAACAAGACTGAGATCAGTGATAGAACCACAGCTGGCAGAAGAACAGATGGGATTTAGGAGAAATAGAAGCTGCACAGATGCAATCTTCACACTTAAACAGTTAATAGAAAAGAACATTGAATACAATAAGAACTTATTTGTGGCATTCGTAGACCAGGAGAAGGCATTTGACAGAGTCGACAGACAATTATTATGGAAAATAATGTCAAGATATGGAGTAAGCGAACACCTCATCGAAGTGTGCAAAAGTTTTTATACAGGGATTGTAGAAGTGTAGTTAGAATAAATCAGGGAACATCTCATCCTTTCACAGTGACATCTGGAGTAAGACAGGGATGTGTCTTATCACCACTGCTGTTTATCACCTACATCGACAGTATATGCAAGAATGCCAAGCCTATGAATGAAGATCTTAGTAAGATCAACGAATTACTCTTTGCAGATGACCAGGCCTTGATAGCAGATACAGCCATGAAATTGCAACAACATCTAACATCCATGAATGAAGAATGTAAAAAACAAATAATATGAAAATCAACACTGAAAAGACAGAAGTAATGTCAATAGGAAAAAAGAAGACAGATCTAAACATAACAATAGAATACAAAGGCATTAAACAGGCATCTGAGTTTAAATATCTGGGAACTACATTTACCGAAGATGGGAAATTGGATAAAGAAATTGACATTAGATGCAGTAAAGCAAACCAAGTATTGGGACAGCTAGCCCCCCTCTTACAGCATAAGACAATCCCAGTCAGCACAAAGAAACATCTTATTCAAAGCATATTTATTCCAACTCTGTGCTACCAGTGCCAGACATGGTCACTCACAACAAACCATAAAAGAAAATTAGTAACCACGGAAATGAGATGTCTGAGAAGAGCTGTAGGAGTGACCATAAGAGATAAGATCAGAAATGAGATCATAAGAGAACAAGTCGGCACAGAACCAATTCTGGATTACATACAAAGACAGCAAGTAAAATGGTTTGCCCACTTAGAGAGAATGCCTTGTGACACCATACCATACAAAGCATACATGGGAAGAGAAGAAGGACGTAGAGCACGGGGTAGACCAAAAACAAGATGGAAGGATAACATCAGAGAAACTCTACAACAGCACGATGTGCCTATGGTCGAGGCAGCCAGAAGAGCTAGAAACAGAACCTTATATCTCCCTCGACACCCACAGCGGTAAAAGAGGAAGTGAAGAAGAAGAAGAAGAAGAAGACTATACAATCGCATCCGTCAATCTATGTCTGCTTGTGACTTTTGTGTGACAGGATGAAAAAATCTGATTATAATCTCATAACAAGATCACTAGCAGGTGTTCTGCAGTGTCCAGTGTCCCTAATGTTCAGCGGTGTGCCATGTCATTAGTATGAGTGTACTAGTGGTCACCATTAGGAAGAGTTTCTTGGTAATCTAAGCGCTAACTGTCAGTACCGGGCTGGTATTTTCTTTCACCCTCCTGTCCAATAAATATCTCACCTTCATTTATTGTCCAGTGGAGTGGTTGCTTTCTTGCCCATTACTTGATTCTTTCTAACTTATCTTATTACCTTTGACTTCAAAAAGGCCAGTTCTGCTATTTGAACTTTTACTATATTTTCTGTTCCTACGCTGGTTCCCTTGTATCTCCGCATTTAAAGATTCATGACTAACATTTCCTATTGACACATTAGCCACAACTGGTTTTTGGGAAGATTTATACAGAAAAATTGACTGATTTCAATAAACAAATTTGCAGAACATCATCTGGGGCATTTTTGGACAGGGATCTATTGTTGCAAGCTAATTTGGTTAAAGCAATCATGAGACACGATTACATTGCAAAGACTGCTTCAAGGAACGTCGGGATTGAAAACATCAAGTAACAGAAAGGACTAAATTATTATACACTTGTTTAACAAGCAAAAGACAAAAAAGATAATAGGTGTTGCGTGCTAGTGCTTCCATCAATAGATTTTCACGATCCCAACTGGTCAATGGTTGTGTTCATATTTAATTTTACATTTAAACAGACAACATTATTGATATTTGGTTTTATAATTAAGAAGTAATAATTTCATATTAGAGGGGGAAAAAATTATGTCTCTATTTGTAACCTCCTGCTTCTGCCTGATGTAGTATTATTTATATAAATAATATCCTGTTCAACCCTCATGGTTACATAAAGGATATAGTATCCACTATTTCTTCAGTGTACTTTTTGTAACCCTGTAGCAACATACGGATGCGAGTCGTGGACTATCTCCCAGTCCTTCAGAAAGAGAATAGGGGTTTTTGAGCTGAAATGCTATAGAAAGATTCTCAGAATATCTTGGACAGAGAAGAGGAGAAATACTGACATCTTGAAAGATCTGAACATCAAGAAAGATTGGCTAATAAACAGCATCCTGTCTCGGAAGCTGAAATATTTTGGTCATATCAAGCGCCACGACAGATTGGAAAAAATTATAGCAGAAGGCATGGTATCAGGAGGGGTGCAGGGGACGACCGACACGAAGATGGGCACAGGATATAAGTGACTCCTTGGGTGTGAAAGTTCATGAGGCGAGAGAACTGGCGAGAGACCGAGTTTCTTTCAGGCAGGCTGTGACGAGAGCGACGTTCTGCAAAGGACCTGCTACATGATGATGAGTTTTTATCCATTAGATCTCATGTCTATGATGACAGTAATCCTAGACAGCTATGGTGTAAGGCGCTGAGAGATGAAATAAAAAAATAAAAAAATCATACAGTTCAATCTTCTTCTTCGCATTCACTGTCTGAAAACTGAAGCTGAAAGTGCTGGGTTTTCTTTCACTTCTTGATTCACATGCACACACATGTTGAGATTGGCGAATCAGCCATGTGGACTGGCACCAGAGACAACAAATCACATCCTTCAAGACTGTCCCAATACAACATTTCCAGGCAAAACATTTGGTCAAGAGAGATACTGGTGGAAGCTAACCTTTACGGGCTATTGAGTGAATTATGAAAGACAGTGAAGTTCATACTAGAGACAACATTACAGATATAGATAATTTATTTCAAGCGAACGAAAGAAGAAAAAGAAGACTTCTGGATTTTTGGTTTTATTCCAGGA
The DNA here is from genome assembly GCA_905116865.2 of Candidula unifasciata. Taxonomy (NCBI): domain Eukaryota; kingdom Metazoa; phylum Mollusca; class Gastropoda; order Stylommatophora; family Geomitridae; genus Candidula; species Candidula unifasciata. Next base: position 1,336,014 of record CAJHNH020000668.1, read on the forward strand.
CTTGCACACCCGGTTAACAGATCTTGCTGATTTGTACGCAGACTTTTGGTTTCTCACTTCGCAAGTACATGAACTCGGATTGGAAAAAAATAATAGCAGAATGCATGGTACCAAGGAGGGGCAGGGGCCGACCAACAAGATGATGGGCACAGGATATGACTCATTGAGTATGAAAGTACATGAGGCGGGAGAGCTGGCGAGAGACTGACCTTCTGCAAAGGACCTGCTACATGATGATGATGATGAATTTTTGTAAACTATATACAGCATGATTTATGCATACTGAAATGTGGGTCTAAGCTTTAACTATCATCACTATCATAATAAATAACTTCTGCCTCAAGCATTGTAGGGAGGAATCATTTGTAATTGTGCCCGCTGACTACTACCATGTAGATGGCCAAACCACATGATCTCCTGTTTCTCAATGAGTCTAGTACATGGCGCTTTATCTTTATAACTATCCACAGACTTGACCAGAAAAACATACAACCTACCACTTTTTCTTCCATTTACATCTGATTTTTGAGAATTAGTCACTCTTTGAGACTTTCTTCCAATTTTGGGACGCTGTATTCCCAGATCCCTTGCATAACTATCCCCATAGTAAACCTGAAATGGTTATGTTCGTGTGACAATAATACACTAAGACCATTATTCATGAGAAAGAGAAACATAACCATACAAGAATATTTGAAACAAACAACGCTAAGATGAAATTTCTGAAATAGAAATTAATAACTGGTTCATAACCAGTAAACAACATCCTCTCTTTCCAATTTCATCTTCACCAAGTCTCTTAAGAGTTACTCTATCTGTGGATTCCAAGACCCAACATTGGGGGGTGGTGGGGGGGGGGGGAGATAAAGCAATTTTCTAAAATAATTACACACAAAAACAGATGCCTGTACTTCCCATAAAGTGTCTAATCTTCTTCTTCTTCTTCTTTGCTTTCACCAGCTGTAAACTCTGGCGCAAAGTTCTGATTATTCATCCAATTCTGTCCCAGTGTCAATTCCCAGGCCTCATTGTGGGGAAAACAAGAACAGTCCTACTTCTTCTTCTTCGTCTTCTCTTCCACCTTGTATCTCAGTGAAGTGTCGGGGGGAGATGTCCCTTGATGAGCTCTGTCAAGAGCATTATTATAACATATGTTCATTTCTGTAAGGCTTTTCCCATCACTCCATATTTCCCGAGGTCTTCCACTTGCTCTACACTTGTATCATTTTAGTGTCGCTCACTGTGGTAGATAGATAGTACCAGGGCATTCCTGTTAGGTGTCCAAACCACTTTATTTGTTGTTCTTTGATGACCTGTAAGACTGGCTTTATTCCTAGCATTTATCTGATTGATTGCATAGTCTATCTTTCCTTGAAACTCCTGATTTGTAGTCTGTCTTTCCTTGAAACTCCTGCAGCTCTTCTAAGGCATTTCACCTCTGTTGGCACATTTTTACGTTCATTAGAGGATGTAAGTGTCCACGTTTGGCACTGATAGCATAGTGTTGTCCAAAAAAAGTAGTTTTGATAAGACTTACTTTAGTACTCTGGTGTATCTGCTTGTGTGTCAGCAGGGGAGATAGTTGCCCCATTACTTGATTAGCTTTGGCATATCTGGAGCTAATTTCTCTGTCTGTATTCCTCTGTTTGTCTTAAGGTGTTGATTTTTAATTTTATTTCTGAACTGTCTTTCTGCCTTCCTATTACCTACTGACTACCCAAAAGTTTTTCATAAGAGATGACTAACTGGGAACTTCTTTCAAAGCTGCAGTGCATCAACCTGAGAGGCATGGAACCAACAGTCTACATAAAATTTAGTCATTCATTCATTCATTCAGTAGCATGTCCCTGGCGGAACCTCGCTGCCATAACAACCCTCCGGAAAACCTTCCTATCATGAGCAAGATGTCCTGCGTCTGATACACCCATCTGGAGATCATCTGCCACATCCTGCACCCATCTTCTCCTTGGCCTTCCTCTTCCTCTCTTCCCAGGCATATACCCCTCCATTATTGTTCTCTCTAGACTTCCATGACGTTTCAAGTGACCAAAATATTTCAATTTTCTTTGTTTCATTGTCTTTACTAGCCAACCCTCTTCAATATTCAGCTCTTGAAGTATGGATGCATTTGTTCTTTTCTTTACCCAAGATATTCTTAGAACCTGTCTGTAACATTTATATTCAAATGCATTTATGCGCTGTTCTGCTTGTTTAGTAAGTGTCCAGGTCTCACAGGCGTATGTTGCAATGGGAAAGATGCATGCTCTTAAAAATCTGACCTTTGTAATTCTATCTGTACAATTCCATAATTTATTCAGTTGTTTTAGTCTTTGAAGAGCAATTGATAGTCGTTGTTTAATTTCTTTCATTGTGTCACCATTGTTGGTAACCAGTGACCCAAGATATTCGAAATTTTCCACCACTTCCAATCTTTCCTTATTAACATATATTTCCTTCTCCATGGCAGTTTTGTTTGTATGCATTATCTTTGTTGTTGCTATGTTAAGAAATAAGTTATGATTTTCACTATTTCTTTGGAGTGAGGTTAATAAGTTTTCTAAACCACTTTGTGATGTTGATAGTAATACTGTATCATCAGCATAACGAATTTCTGGTATTTCATGACCACCGATGTTTAGGGCATCATATTGTTCCTTGTTTATATCATCTCTTACATTTCTCATTATATTTTCGGCGTACAGATTGAACAAATACGGTGACAGCACACATCCCTGACGGACTCCTTGCTTGATGCCAAACCAGTCTGATGTCTCTCCATCTATTCTGACTGCTGCTTGCTGATCTTGATAGAGCATTTTAATGAGCTGCACTATATGTGATGGAAAGCCCATATTCCTCATGATTTCCCAAAGCTTCTGATGTTGTACACAGTCAAATGCTTTTGAATAATCTACAAAACGTAAGAACAGATTTACATTAAATTCTCTACACTTCTCTATTATTAAACGCATGTTGAATATATGATCTCTTGTTCCTCTTCCCTGTCTAAATCCAGCCTGAGCTACATTAATCTCTTCTTCCATTTTCTTATGCAGTCTTCTCATTATAATTTTTAGTAGAATTTTGCTTGCATGACTGATCAGGGCAATAGTTCGATAGTTTGTACATAATTTCAGGTCACCCTTTTTTGGTATTGGAATGAAGATAGTTCTCTTCCAGTCTTTTGGCCAAATACCATATCTTTTCACATAATGCATGATAGATTTTTATGCTTTCTTCTCCTCCCGCTTTAATCAATTCAGCTGGTTAAAATTTAGTCAGACCTGTAAAATGGATGTGAAGGCAACAATCAGGTTCTGGAACAGAGCTAGAGTCCAGAACGTTCCGCTAGAGTTTACAGCCAGTAAGCGTAAAGAAGAGATCTATTTCTGGACTTTTAGACTTATTCCAGAACTTGAGTTTTGCCTACAAATCCATTTCACAGATCTGACTTATTTGTATGCAAGCTGTTGGTTCTTCGCCTCATAGGCTGATGCACTGAGGCTTTGAAGAAAAAGCCCTTAGAAAGTGGACTTTTACGGCATGCTTGATAGGGGTCGAAATATGTGTGTACTTTTTTCTTTGGGGGGGGGGGGAGGGGGAGGGGGGGGGTGTCCCAGAAACAACATTTAAAAATGTATAACAAAAAGTGGCTGTAATGACCACATAGTGTCCATTACAGCAGTGCTGAAAAAAAATGTGTTTCAATAATGTTCTTTCTTTTAAAGGTGCTGATATTGTATAGGTTAGTTGCGTATCCTTTACAGGATGTTGCAGAACCAACCCCAACAGCCCCTGGCTGTTGTGTGGTTTTTCTAGGCAAATTATGTCCAGTAATTGATACCACTGTCGAAACCAATGCAAGGCGCATGGCCCGCAGCTGGAATCAAACCCGGCATCCCGGCATTACGAAGCGTTCGCATCGACTTAGCCACAGAGCCGACTGATATTGTATACTCCAAAGAAAAAAAAAACGTGGACTTGCTACTCTTTAAGCCAGCAGTGAATTTTTTTTCCCAACCAGTAGTCCCATGCCACAGTGGTTTCTTTGGGGGGGGGGGGGGAGTAAAGAGGAAGAGTAGACTCCAGAAATTGGTAACAACTGGCAAGATCGATGGAAAAGTGCAAGACAATACCTAGACGGGTTGGCCACATGGTTGGGGATAGACAAGAATACTGAACTGATCCATGACTCTGGTGATCGTATAAGATATCGAAACATGACAGCCTGTATTTAGCAGGCATGATGATGATGAGACCAAGAGGTTTTTTGAAAACGCATGAAAAAATGTGAAGGCCTAATTTTTCATACCTCGACTGAAGTACCAGCTAGCACACCACCTATTCCTAAGTCACATCTGTGACCATCATCAGCCTTTTCTGCCATTACATGTCACATAAGGATCACAGTTTATGTTTCACTGTTTTAGCCTGTGCAGTTCTTCAAAATCATGTATGGAATCCAGTCAGACTTTTGGCCTCTCCTACCATTCATCTCAGGCGCTGCATTAGCGCAGTCAATAGAAGACTTGCTTTCAAATCCAGCTGCGACTTGCTGCAGCCCACAGCGAGTGTTCAAAACTGGGCGGTTCCTGAGGTCCACCCAGCCTCTAGGAAATGGGGACCAGAGTTAACACTTCGGGGTAAATGGAGGAACGTCGCTGTAGCTACGGAGTTGCGTGCGGACAGCGACACAGGCAGACAGTTTCTTATCAGCTGTCCGTACTGGTGGCAGAGCACTTATGGTTTATAATCGTGTGCAATGACACTGGTTCACATCTATTGACTTTTACTTTTTTCAACCATCCATCCGAGGGGTGTTTTTGTGTGTGTGTAGATGTCCTCGTGTCCTTAGTCCTTATTAACCCATTTAAGTGCCTGTTTTGTGATTCTCCATTCTTCCAGTGTGGGTTCCGGATACTTTTTATGTTACTGGACACTTAATATGTTACTGGATACTTTTTATGTTACTGGACACTTTATATGTTACTGGATACTTTTTATGTTACTGGACACTTTATATGTTACTAGATACTTTTTATGTTAATGGACACTTTATATGTTACTGGATACTTTTTATGTTACTGGACCCTTTATGTTACTGGATACTTTTTATGTTACTGGACACTTTATATGTTACTGGATACTTTTATGTTACTGGACACTTTATATGTTACTGGATACTTTTTATGTTACTGGACACTTTATATGTTACTGGATATTTTATGTTACTGGACACTTTATATGTTACTGGATACTTTTTATGTTACTGGACACTTTATATGTTACTGGATACTTTTTGTGTTACTGGACACTTTATATGTTACTTGACACTGTTTATGTTACTGGATACTTTTTATGTTACTGGATTTTTGTATGTTACTTGATGCTTTTTAGGTTACTGGATACTATTGTGTTGTATACAGAATTAAGTGCATACAATGTAAAAAGCATCCTTATCATATATGCTTCATTTTCCCATATATAAATAAATACAGGTAGTATTTTTAATGACCCATTTTTTCAAAATTATGCTGTTCCTATTTTTGCAATCACTGTCAGTGGAGTTAACGCAACATATACTATAATATGACTTATTTTGGGTACTGTTTTCCGCACTACAGCTCTATTCACAATAGATTCTACTGGTTAAATTGCTAAGAGAGTATTAGGATCAGCACTTTCTTATCATAAAATGACATCATAAATTGTTGAACAACCACATTTGAATCCATGCCACCATTAAGGAACACAGGCTCAACCAAAAATACTCTTGCTTCAATAGTTAACATCACTATAGCTAAGATGAATTACTAAAACACAGGTATATAGCAGTGACAATCTAAACTAACGGTTACATGGCCCTTGAAACATGACGTAATACATACATGTAATTTTGGTGCATAAATAATTGATTTCAAAAGGTCTAGTCATTAAACATACACCCTATAGAAGTCCTAACCCACAGAACTGCTTCTGTGCACAATTTTTTTTACATGACCTCATTCCTGGTTTTATCTCTTCTGGTCACTCTGCAGCCCTTCTAAGATATCTCATTTCAATGGTTACTAATTTTCTTCGTTTTCTTTGTTGTAAGTGAGCCCATCCGGCACTGGTAGTGTCTAGTGGAAATGAATATGCTTCGTATGATATGTTTCTTTGTGCTGATCGGGATTGTCTTATTCTATAAGAAGGGGAGCTAGCTGTCCCAGTACTTAGTTTTTTTTGTTTTGAATCTGATCTTAATTTCTTCATCTAATTTTAAAGTGTTCTGAAGTGCAAATGAAATAACTGCAGATTTTTTAGTTTTTCTTCACAACAGACCATTGATCTGCTTTGTTATAACCCATGCTGTTCTAGTAAATTATAACCTATGCTGTTTTAGTAAATTATAACCCATGCTGTTTTAGTAAATTCTAACCAATGTTGTTCTAGTAAATTTTAACCCATGCTGCTGTAGTAAATTCTAACCCATGCTGTTCTAGTAAATTATAACCCATGCTGTTGTAGTAAATTATAACCCATGCTGTTCTAGTAAATAATAACCCATGCTACTGTAGTAAATTCTAACCCGTGCTGTTCTAGTAAATTCTAACCCAGGCTGTTGTAATAAATTCTAACCCATGCTGTTTTTGTAAATTCTAACCTGTGCTGTTCTAGTAAGTTATAACCCATGCTGTTCTAGTAAATTATAACCCATGATGTTTTAGTAAATTATAACCTATGCTGTTTGACTGAATTATAACCCATGCTGTTCTAGTAAGTTATAACCCATGCTGTTTTAGTTAGTTTTAACCTACGCTGTTCTGGTAAATTATAACCCATGCTGTTCTATTTAGTTTTAACCTATGCTGTTCTAGTTAGTTTTAACCTATGCTGGTCTAGTAAATTATAACCCATGCTGTTCTAGTAAATTATAACCCATGATGTTCTAGTAAATTATAACCCATGCTGTTCTAGTAAATTATTCAGTGGTATTATTTCCCGCTATAATGCAGACAGTTTATTGCCAAAGTATATGCTGACATCAATATGATGTCCTGCAGTTATTTCTGTGTTGCAATAACTAATTCTCCATCACAAAATTTAATACTCTAAATCAGTGGCTCTCAACCTTTCTTAGGCCGAGACCCTTTAATAGAGTTCCCTCATGCTGTGGTGACCCTTTAATACAGTTCCCTCATGCTGTGGCGACCCTTTAATACAGTTCCCTCATGCTGTCGCGACCCCCAGACAATTATTTTCCTTCATAACTTCAATAAAGATGTGTTTTCCAATAATCTTAGGCGACCACTGTGAAAGGGTAATTCAACCCCAAAAAAAGGGTCGCGACCGGCAGGTTGAGAACCTCTGCTCTAAATAGACAGTTACACTCACTAATATTTCTGTCCCAGCAGATAGGTTTGTGAGACCTGTAGTAGATGTCTCCCTGGTACTGGTAGGCTGTCACACACTGCTCATCTTCATGTCTGGCACAGTTCACATATCTCATCCAGTTGGATCTGCTTGGGTCTTTGCCATCCACAAAGTGAGAAGTCTGTCCATCTTTCATGATCTGTTCATAGACAATTATGTAATAATTAATCATTATACTTATCTGGGCCCTATTGTGGGAAAAACAAGAATAGACCCACTGCCTGCTCAAAAGTGTGTCGTAAGAGCGGGATATCCTTCAAAGATGGAGTATATTTGCCTGAGAGCCAAAGAACCAACAGTCTGCATGCAGATAAGTCAGACCTGTAAAACGGATGTACCCACAACACTCACTTTCTGAAATAGGACTAGAGTCCAGAAGTGGGTGAACAACCAGAACTTTTAGTTGGAACTTACAGCCGGTGAACGCAAAGAAGAAGAAATTATACTGTAACAGAGAGAGAAAAAGAAAGAAAGAAAGAAAGAAAGAAAGAAAGAAAGAAATAAAGAAAGAAAGAAATAAAGAAAGAAAGAAAGAAAGAAAGAAAGAAAGAAAGAAAGAAAGAAAGAAAGAAAGAAAGAGGGGGGAGATAGAGAGAGAGAGAGACTGAGAGAGAGAGAGAGAGAGAGAGAGAGAGAGAGAGAGAGAGAGAGAGAGAGAGAGAGAGAGAGAGAGAGAGAGAGAGAGAGAGAGAGAGAGAGAGAGAGAAAGGAACAACCAGAACTTTCCAGAACAGCCATGCAATATTCCCATAGTAAGCAATGAATTTTTTAAAATTCGAAACGGATTAGTTTTTTTCTCCAAATTTGAAGATTTTTAACTGAAATGCTACAGAAAAATTCTTATGGACTGAAAAGAAGAATAACAACAACATCCTACATTTTCTGAACACTGAGAAATATTGGCTCATAAACAAAAACCTGTCCTGAAAGTTTAAGTAAATTAGCCAAGTGAAACGTCATTGTGGCCTGGAAAGAATGGAGGGTACAGCTTAAAGGAAACAAGGCAGAATCTGATCTCAATGAAGGCTGACACAAGAGACTGAAGATGCCATGGCTATGAAAGCTCACTAGTGGAGAATTGGCTGAAGACAGAGAGACTTTCCGGCGTTCCATGACAACAACGATGATCTGTAAAGGACCTGCTAAATTATGATGATGTGCTATGGGTATATTTACAGTCATCCACTGTTTAGAGGACTATACAATTTTGTCTTCAGATTCACAGAATCCTTCCTTCTATCATGGTACAAACTGATCAAATTGGACTTTCGTTCAAAATGGACGCTAGGCACGGTCACTTTTTGAGTCATGGCAAAGTTTTTGCTTCTGCCAGATGGTGGCCATAGCATTTTTGCTCCATTTGTAGACTGACAGGATATAGTTTTGTCGCCCAGCTAATGAGTTGAGTGCATAATGTGACCCTGTGAGCTGCAGATTTCATTTGGAATGTTTTTCAACTGTGACCAACGTGGTGTTGTGAATTATAGATTCAGAAAATGATGCGTGGCCTGTCATCGCAAAATTGGTGGTGCCCTTATGTGATTAAAATTGTGCAACTGCTGAATTGTTGGTTACCTCTGCTACCGTAGATGATAAACAGCACTTCTAATGTTGGACTGTTTGTGTTAGCACTTCTGATGGCTACCGTATACTTTGAATGTGTGAGTATGCTAGTGCAAATGCTGAGACAGCAGTCTGTCAATCTCTCCACAATGGACCATGATAAACATTCTGTGTGTTTTTCATTGGCACAGAAGAGGAGCAACTATGGGGTGACCCGTTTGCTTTGAAGCTGAAACTAACATTACAATTACCATGGTACAAATTATCAGCATCATTAGATTTCATGATAACATTCTAAACTCAGTTCGAAATGTGTTCTGATACCCCCCCCCCCCCCCACCAACCACCCCTTTTCCCAATACATCAGCATCCAATGGCTGGTACAGTGTGTTATGGTTTACAGCTAGGCAGTGATACCTGAGCTTTTGGACGAACACATTTGATTTCAGCAAACCCCTAGTAAGTTACCTTTCATGATATGCTTGTTAAGGGTGCAGTGGGTTTATTCCCGTTTCCCTAAAATGGGGCCATGAAATCGTCTTGTACACCTGGCATACCTGGATGTGGCTGTCTTTTTACCACAACTTTCACATTTTTAGCAGAAAAGTAGAATATAAGATATAGAAGAATACAACTATTGTACAAATCTTTTTGAAACGGTTAAACAAGCGCTTACTGGGGAATGTTTATACTGAATTGTAACAACACTGTGAAAGTTCAAGTACTGGCCAGTCCATGAATCTGTAAAGAATATACACTGGCAGCAGAAACTGAAATCATCAAGGCAACTTTACATCTAAATGGGTACCCCACAGGATTCACTGAACGCCACAGCGTCTTACTTAATTCAACCCCCAATGATATCACAGCTCCAAAACTGTAAGCATTCATTCAACTCACATTTTGAGAAGACGATGTCATGCAACATCTGCTGGACCGACTAAACACAGTTATCGGTCAAACAAACGTTTTTTGCCACTGTCCCAGTGGTGAGATACCAGGCCACTCCCATTCCTACTCCACTGTTAAAGAACTAGTAGCTAGCTCCTACAGCAAATCCAATTGCATTTATCAATTTACATGTAAGTGTCAGTTAACTTACACTGTTCCAACAGAGAGAGCTTGAAACAGAGTGGCAGAACATATCTCAAAATGGCTTCACACACAACTGAGTGGAGATCCTGCATTAAGGTCAGCAGAGAAAGGAAAACCTAATTGTTTGATAGGACCTCATTTGCTTGATTCTGGACACGAACCTGATAAAGATTGTCTTTTGGGACTATTTACCACACAATGAACAGATGTTTGCTAAACGTGATCAAGATTGTACCAGTAAAACTCTACCTTCCTATGTTATGTAAACAGAAAGATCATGTGATCAATTTGAACTTGCCGAGGTAATCACATGACTGATTTTGAATTTCCGGCAAATAGATGTACAGCAACTCCACACTTTGATTTATGCATTTTAACAAGAAACGGATTCATTTTGGGCTTCACTATATGTTAATTTAATTCTGTAGTAATGCACCTGACCACATACAGTGAAATATTTCAGGCAATAAATTTTGCAATGTATTAATTTGTATCCGCATTATGTAAATTTACAAAAATACTAAAATGGATTATAATTGATAGAATTGACCTTTTTTTTTTTTTTTTTTACAAAATGTATTTCTGGATCAAAACAGAATATTTCAGTATAAAGATGTGTTCACATAGTTAAAAACATTTACAAAAGCATTTGCAACAAGAGAAATTCCATGTATAAGAATTCAGCTGCCAATTATAAGTGGCATCCATGGCTGGAGGCAGCAGCAGAGGTAAGCTTTCTGAAACAAATACATTGAACAACAACAGAAACTAAAAATGACTAGCTAAAAAGTAGCTCATTATGTGCATCTACTAGAAAGAACCACTAAAGACATGGATCGAATGTTAAATGCTTTAGAAAAATACAACTAAAGACGATTTAAGAAAGGTGAACAAATAATATAAAGACAAAGAAGATGACAATACTGTTGATATGTCCTCAGGAGAAGCCAACAGAGAATCACTCATCACTTAGGTCAGGGCTATTCAACTGGCAGCCCGTGGGCCAAAACTGGCCCACTAAGGTCTAACAAGTGGCATCCAAATCACCTGCCCGTTGTATTACATCACCAATCCTTCTATGTTGGGACTGAGCATCCCAAATATTGGTCCCTGAGTAAACTTAGTTGAATAGTCAGACTCATAATTCCAACATACCGCGCGATCAAAACCCACTGCTAGCTGCGTGGATTTTTATCATGGTTTAGGACGCCACAGGTCGACCCATCCTAAAATAGGTACAATGATGGCTGTCATGGGGAAGTAAAGATGGCCGGCGAAGTGCTGACCACATTACCTAGTTAGTGCCGATTGGTCTGTACAAATATGGGTGCTCTTTTCATATGCCCAATGCACCAAAGGCGTAAAAAAGGATCTTTACTTTACTTACCTGCCAACTATAACCAGACTCATGGGCAACTGTTTCATCGACTTCTTTCTTTCCTCTGAAGGGTCCAAATCTGGTACGGGCAGGGAAGTCTTTCACAGCAAACACACCCAAACCTGCGTTGGGAATTTTAGATCTCTTGATGACAAGACCCTCTGGCAGACTTCTCCTGCTATACTCAGCGGCTTCACCTAAACAGGTCTGTGCTACCTGCAACAGTTGCAATCAACACATAAACAGGTCTGTGCTCCCTGCAACAGTTGCAATCAACACATAAACAGTTCTGTGCTACCTGCAACAGTTGCAATCAACACATAAACAGGTCTGTGCTACTTGCAACAGTTGTAATCAAAACATAAACAGGTCTGTGCTACCTGCAACAGTTGCAATCAACAAATAAACAGGTCTGTGCTACTTGCAACAGTTGTAATCAAAACATAAACAGGTCTGTGCTACCTGTAACAGTTGTAATCAACACATAAACAGGTCTGTGCTACCTGCAACAGTTGTAATCAACACATAAACAGGTGTGTGCTACCTGTAACAGTTGTAACTAACACAAATAATGAAAGAAACCTGATACTGTAACATCTTGAAAATCAGCTAATCAGCAGGCACACTAAATATTGTATTTTGAACATTACAGCAGAACAAACCTCCCACTTTAGATATCTAGCAAGACTGACTGACTGACATTTTTACCCCACTAGGAAATCACACAAGCGATAAACACCCAGTGACACAAAGTGCCACCATGTGGATGAGGATTACCCATGGAGAGGTCCCAGAAACCCCTTTCAGTTGTTAGGCCATATCTATGGCCTAGGCCATATTTATGCCCCGGCTATATTCAGGGCCCCCGGCACAAGCCAGGGTGGGGCTTCAAATAAGAAAAAACTGCATCCCACAAGAGGATGACTTATAATAATAAAGAAGTATCTAGCCAGACGTTGCACAGAGGATGGAAAATACGAGATGAATAAGACAGAATTCAAGCTACAATTAATTAATATTATTGTTCTCTTCAATACTTTGTCAGCATCCTACCAGAGAGAACTCATTACATATGGGATTAACAAGACTGCTGGGTATTCCGAAAACAAGATATCAAACAAGGACATCAGAAATAAAACAGGTGTACACAATGCCTCGATTTGATTGAGATATTAACAAATAAAGTGGTTTAGGTACCTGAAATGAATCAGATGTTTTGAAAGAGAAGAGGGCTCGAAGACAACCTATCACAAACATCAGAAACAGACGGTCAACATTTTTTGTTCAGTCTATAAGAAGAAGAAGAAGAAGGAAATTGGTACATTTGTTGCCATTGGAAAGATCTGTGGAAAAAGAGACAGAGGTAGACAATGTAAGACAATTATTAACAGTATTTTGTCAAGGCATGAAAGGTGTATCAACACATGAATTCATACATGCTGTTGATGATCGCAGATTGTGTAGAGCCAGTCTGCAAGGCACTTGGTGATGATGATGATGATAATGAAGATGATGTGAATGACACCTGATTACCTATTTATCAGCAAACACAATGTATTTGTGGAAAGTAGGCAAGGTCTTCAGACTTATTAGCACATCAAGAAAAGCATACCTCAGTGTCATGAACAATTAGCAGTGGTCCATGTACCGGACAGTCCCCATCATATTCTTGTCTGCAGTCCTCACAGTCTGCCATTCAAACACAGAAAACAGGCTATCAATTATAGGTCACATTTCTGTACATTCTGATCTTTAAGGGTGAACATGCATAAAACAAAGTGCAGTAAAATATAATCATGGGGGTAGACGCATTTTTTTTTTTTTTAATCAGATAAAGGACCCTTTCCATGGATGGTGTCGTGGGAGTATAGGGCTAGACCTATATTTTAGAGACCAATCGACACTCAATCATGAAGGTAACTACTAAAAATTAAATTGCAGAATGTAAATTCCTTAGATTAATCTATCATTAGCTTTTTTGTTGACATTACCATAAATTATATTGTGTGAAAAGTAATGAACAAGTGGACTAACTAACAGATAGTAAAGCACCAACACATGTGGGAAGAAGCATGGACAGAGCAGATACCATCAATGATGTATACAGGACAGTGGATAGTGACGAATCTCTGACACAAACAAGATTGTGTGACATAGAGTAAAGTATGGTGAAGCACATCTATGCCATCTTCAAGGCCAAGATAGGAGACATTGTAACCAGCTTCTCATGGGAACAACAGTAGAGGTATCCTGTAGGGGCTGCTGCATCAGAAGCTCAGCACACAAATGAATACCCAATGTGCTGCAACGTTGAGACTAATATATCCATCAACATAACTCCACTTGCTTTTCCTCGATGTTTTTATGTCATGTCTGCAGCTGCCGTGTGTTTTTGCAGCTCACACCCAAAGCAAACAACCCTACCAGGTATGTCATAAGAGGCGACTAAGGATGGCTACTTTCAACCCATAAAAACCAACAGCCACAAAAAACCACAGCAGCATGGAAAAGTAAAAAACAATCAAAGGTAATACCCAGCCAGGAGCTAAAAAGGGGGGGGGGGAGATCGGGCACATGGTGCATGAGATAGCAAAGGAATGAAACGACTTAGCATGAGAAGATTGAGGGCCTTTGCTTTACTGAAGAATATTATTAGCATCATCCCGTGACACTACGTGTCGTTGGGTCACCAGTTTCTGTTGACTGTCTGATCAGCTCTCTCTTCCTTTAGCGGTCAGTTGCAATGGACTTCATGGCTGCATGCCTGAAGCCTGTCCAGTAAGTCAGGTTCTGTGAGCAGGTCTTTCTTGGTCTGCCACTTCTCTTTCCCAGAAGAAATGGAAATGAGGGTGTGTAAAACTGACATGGTATATTCCATTGGCAGAAAAGCAGCAGACCAACAGCAAGAGAGATTACTTGTGACTGCCATAGGTGTCTACAATGAATGAAGAGAGAGAGAGATAGAGACAGACAGACGGACAGACAGACAGACAGACAGACAGACAGACAGACAGACAGACAGACAGACAGACAGACAGACAGACAGACAGACAGACAGACAGACAGACAGACAGACAGACAGACAGACACACAGACAGACAGACAACATAGATTAGACACAGACAAATAGATTACATAGATTAGACAGCCAGCCAGCCAGACAAATTGATTAGACAGACAGACAGACAGACAGACAGACAGACAGACAGACAGACAGACAGACAGACAGACAGACAGACAGACAGACAGACAGACAGACAGACAGACAGACAGACAGACAGACAGACAGACAGACAGACAGACAGACAGACAGACAGACAAGGCAGAAACATAGTTCAGTATTCACATTCATATTCCCATACATGAACTAGGTTAAATAACAACACACACAAACATGTGCATACCTTTTTAGCATGCGACCTTCTGCTCACTATATTTATGTTTGTCATAGCTTTTACACATTATATTTTAAGAAGAATCTATAACTATGAAAGTTCTTTTCTTTATGTTCCATCAGACATCACTGTCCAGTCTAGATATTTAACTCACTGATGTTTATCTACTCTCAGCCTTGAAAGGGCCCCATTTCACAACATGAGACACACTAGGTGTTATGTTGCTCAACGCATATTCTAAAAGCACAATCAGCACTCTATGAGCGTGATGTGGCAATATCATATTAGATGTCTCTAAATATGTGTGGGTGTGTGTATGTGTACCTGTGTGTGCGCACACACGCCACTTATGTGTGTATTTGTAGAGAGAGAGAGAGTTAAAGAAATGGAGGAGGGGTGAGAGTGTGGGCCAGTCTAATGGAAAATGTGTCTTCTTGGAAATGACTGCTGGAAAATGTGTCTTCTTGGAAATGACTGCTGGGATTTGTCTTCTTGGAAATGACTGCTGGGATATGTGTCTTCTTGGAAATGACTGCTGGGATATGTGTCTTCTTGGAAATGACTGCTGCGATAAGTGTCTTCTTGGAAATGACTGCTGGGATATGTGTCTTCTTGGAAATGACTGCTGCGATAAGTGTCTTCTTGGAAATGACTGCTGGGATATGTGTCTTCTTGGAAATGACTGCTGCGATAAGTGTCTTCTTGGAAATGACTGCTGGGATATGTGTCTTCTTGGAAATGGCTGCTGGGATAAGTGTCTTCTTGGAAATGACTGCTGGGATAAGTGTCTTCTTGGAAATGACTGCTGGGATATGTGTCTTCTTGGAAATGACTGCTGGGATATGTGTCTTCTTGGAAATGACTGCTGGGATATGTGTCTTCTTGGAAATGACTGCTGCGATAAGTGTCTTCTTGGAAATGACTGCTGGGATATGCATCTTCTTGGAAATGACTGCTGGGATATATGTCTTCTTGGAAATGACTGCTGGGATATGTGTCTTCTTGGAAATGACTGCTGGGATATGTGTCTTTTTGGAAATGACTGCTGGGATATGTGTCTTCTTGGAAATGACTGCTGCGATAAGTGTCTTCTTGGAAATGACTGCTGGGATATGTGTCTTCTTGGAAATGACTGCTGCGATAAGTGTCTTCTTGGAAATGACTGCTGGGATATGTGTCTTCTTGGAAATGACTGCTGTGATAAGTGTCTTCTTGGAAATGACTGCTGGGATAAGTGTCTTCTTGGAAATGACTGCTGGGATAAGTGTCTTCTTGGAAATGACTGCTGGGATAAGTGTCTTCTTGGAAATGACTGCTGGGATATGTGTCTTCTTGGAAATGGCTGCTGGGATAAGTGTCTTCTTGGAAATGACTGCTGGGATATGTGTCTTTTTGGAAATGACTGCTGGGATATGTGTCTTCTTGGAAATGACTGCTGCGATAAGTGTCTTCTTGGAAATGACTGCTGGGATATGTGTCTTCTTGGAAATGACTGCTGCGATAAGTGTCTTCTTGGAAATGACTGCTGGGATATGTGTCTTCTTGGAAATGGCTGCTGGGATAAGTGTCTTCTTGGAAATGACTGCTGGGATTTGTCTTCTTGGAAATGACTGCTGGAAAATGTGTCTTCTTGGAAATGACTGCTGGGATATGAGTCTTCTTGGAAATGACTGCTGGGATTTGTCTTCTTGGAAATGACTGCTGCGATAAGTGTCTTCTTGGAAATGACTGCTGGGATATGTGTCTTCTTGGAAATGACTGCTGGGATATGTGTCTTCTTGGAAATGACTGCTGCGATAAGTGTCTTCTTGGAAATGACTGCTGGGATATGTGTCTTCTTGGAAATGGCTGCTGGGATAAGTGTCTTCTTGGAAATGACTGCTGGGATATGAGTCTTCTTGGAAATGACTGCTGGGATATGTGTCTTTTTGGAAATGACTGCTGGGATATGTGTCTTCTTGGAAATGACTGCTGCGATAAGTGTCTTCTTGGAAATGACTGCTGGGATATGTGTCTTCTTGGAAATGACTGCTGCGATAAGTGTCTTCTTGGAAATGACTGCTGGGATATGTGTCTTCTTGGAAATGGCTGCTGGGATAAGTGTCTTCTTGGAAATGACTGCTGGGATATGAGTCTTCTTGGAAATGACTGCTGGGATATGTGTCTTCTTGGAAATGACTGCTGGGATATGAGTCTTCTTGGAAATGACTGCTGCGATAAGTGTCTTCTTGGAAATGACTGCTGGGATAAGTGTCTTCTTGGAAATGACTGCTGGGATATGAGTCTTCTTGGAAATGACTGCTGGGATATGTATCTTCTTGGAAATGACTGCTGGGATATGTATCTTCTTGGAAATGACTGCTGCGATAAGTGTCTTCTTGGAAATGACTGCTGGGATATGTGTCTTCTTGGAAATGACTGCTGGGATATGTGTCTTCTTGGAAATGACTGCTGGGATATGTATCTTCTTGGAAATGACTGCGGGGATATGTATCTTCTTGGAAATGACAGCTGGGATTTGTATCTTCTTGGAAATGACTGCTGGGATAAGTGTCTTCTTGGAAATGACTGCTGGGATATGTATCTTCTTGGAACTGACTGCTGGGATAAGTGTCTTCTTGGAAATGACTGCTGGGATATGTGTCTTCTTGGAACTGACTGCTGGGATATGTATCTTCTTGGAAATGACTGCTGGGATATGTGTCTTCTTGGAACTGACTGCTGGGATATGTATCTTCTTGGAAATGACTGCTGGGATAAGTGTCTTCTTGGAAATGACTGCTGGGATATGTATCTTCTTGGAAATGACTGCTGGGATTTGTATCTTCTTGGAAATGACTGCTGGGATAAGTGTCTTCTTGGAAATGACTGCTGGGATATGTATCTTCTTGGAAATGACTGCTGGGATATGTGTCTTCTTGGAAATGGCTGCTGGGATAAGTGTCTTCTTGGAAATGACTGCTGGGATATGAGTCTTCTTGGAAATGACTGCTGGGATATGTGTCTTTTTGGAAATGACTGCTGGGATATGTGTCTTCTTGGAAATGACTGCTGGGATATGTATCTTCTTGGAAATGACTGCTGGGATAAGTGTCTTCTTGGAAATGACTGCTGGGATATGTATCTTCTTGGAAATGACTGCTGGGATTTGTATCTTCTTGGAAATGACTGCTGGGATAAGTGTCTTCTTGGAAATGACTGCTGGGATATGTATCTTCTTGGAAATGACTGCTGGGATAAGTGTCTTCTTGGAAATGACTGCTGGGATAAGTGTCTTCTTGGAAATGACTGCTGGGATATGTATCTTCTTGGAAATGACTGCTGGGATAAGTGTCTTCTTGGAAATGACTGCTGGGATAAGTGTCTTCTTGGAAATGACTGCTGGGATAAGTGTCTTCTTGGAAATGACTGCTGGGATATGTATCTTCTTGGAAATGACTGCTGGGATAAGTGTCTTCTTGGAAATGACTGCTGGGATATGTGTCTTCTTGGAAATGACTGCTGGGATATGTATCTTCTTGGAAATGACTGCTGGGATAAGTGTCTTCTTGGAAATGACTGCTGGGATAAGTGTCTTTTTGGAAATGACTGCTGGGATATGTATCTTCTTGGAAATGACTGCTGGGATATGTGTCTTCTTGGAAATGACTGCTGGGATATGTGTCTTCTTGGAAATGACTGCTGGGATATGTGTCTTCTTGGAAATGACTGCTGGGATATGTGTCTTCTTGGAAATGTCTGCTGAAGTATGTATATTCTTGGAACTGACTGTACATTCAGTTTTCCTAACATGTAGTGATAATTACCTTTTCTCTCTCTCTCTCTCTCTCTCTCTCTCTCTCTCTCTCTCTCTCTCTCTCTCTCTCTCTCTCTCTCTCTCTCTCTCTCTCTCTCTCTCCTCTAACACTAGACTGCAGATAACTTTCAGACTCTACTGACAGCCACACTTAGGAAATAAGCAGCCCAAACACAACTAACGACTACATGTGAAAACAAAATTTTAACTTACACAGAAAATCATCATCTTCAGGTGTGGCAAGAGACATAAAATTTGACATTCTCTTTTTTCTAAATGGGTACACATGAACTTCCACTTCCTCATTGTCAGAGTCTGCCTGTTTCTTTCTCTGAAATAAATGTTTGTATTTTAGAAGAATAAAGAATCTTTAGTAAATGTTAAAAATATTCTATTACATAGCGGCAGTTGCTTTTGTTATTATGTCCAACAGCAAAGAAGTCAATTTAACAGTTATAGTATTGTATTTTTGTCTAACTGTTATTCTGAGCGTGAAAACAAACCAAAAAAAAACATTCCTAAATACAGTGCCTGCCTAAAACTTCTTTCAGGTGCGTTGTGTCCATCTACTATGGACTATTTTTTCTTATTGCTTTCACCATCACTACGCTTGCCTGTGGATCGGAAGGTCAATATGTTTGGGTCTTTATGATTCCGGACTTTTTTTTTTTTAAATCACCTTAGCTCCCACGTCAACCCAGCTTGAATGGGTACCAGGTATAGTCTTGGGAAGTAAAGGTGGCTGGCATGATGTTGATCTCATCCCCCAACCAGTGCTGATTGGTCTATTAAATTTAGGTAGCCCTAAATGCCCAATACGCCTGAATGCATGGAAAAGGGTCCTTTATCTGACGTGGTCCTTTACTTTACTTCTCTCAGTCACTTATGATGGATTTCTATAAGTTTCTCCTGACTTTCTTTAACCATGCCAGTGTAAAGTTCTGCAACCCGTTTGTTGTCTGGAAGATGGAAGATGGGTGACAGATTCAAAGCTGGAAGACTAAGGAAAAGCTGCATTTCAGAAGATGAAATGTAATGTTACTTTCACTAAATGTCAGTAGAAAGGTAATAAGTTACTTTCACTAAATGTCAGTAGAAATGTAATAAGTTACGTTCCCTTAATGTCAGAAGAAATGTAATAAGTTACTTTCACCAATGTCAGAAGAAATGTAATAAGTTACTTTCACTAATGTCAGAAGAAATGTAATAAGTTACTTTCACTAATCTCAGTAGAAATGTAATAGGTTACTTTCACTAATGTCAGAAGAAATGTAATAAGTTACTTTCACTAATGTCAGTAGAAATGTAATAGGTTACTTTCACTAATGTCAGAAGAAATGTAATAAGTTACTTTCACTAATGTCAGAAGAAATGTAATAAGTTACTTTCACTAATGTCAGAAGAAATGTAATAAGTTACTTTCACTAATCTCAGTAGAAATGTAATAGGTTACTTTTACCAATGTCAGTAGAAATGTAATAAGTTACTTTCACTAATGTCAGTAGAAATGTAATAAGTTACTTTCACCAATGTCAGTAGAAATGTAATAAGTTACTTTCACTAATCTCAGTAGAAATGTAATAGGTTACTTTCACTAATGTCAGTAGAAATGTAATAAGTTACGTTCCCTTAATGTCAGAAGAAATGTAATAAGTTACTTTCACTAATGTCAGTAGAAATGTAATAAGTTACTTTCACTAAATGTCAGTAGAAATGTAATAAGTTAATTTCACTAGATGTCAGAAGAAATGTAATAAGTTTCTTTCACTAATGTCAGTAGAAATATAATAAGTTACTTTCACTAAATGTCTGTAGAAATGTAATAGGTTACTTTCATCAATGTCAGTAGAAATGTAATAAGTTACTTTCACTAATGTCAGTAGAAATATAATAAGTTACTTTCACCAATGTCAGTAGAAATGTAATAAGTTACTTTCACTAAATGTCAGTACTAATAAAATATTGTGTTGCAGTCAAAAATAGCAGTCAATATTGGACAATGAGCTAATAAGTTAGATAGAGCCTGGAGGCAGCAGCAGAGGTAAGCTTTCTGAAACAAATACATTGAACAACAGCAGAAACTAAAAATGACTAGCTAAAAAGTAGCTCATTATGTGCATCTACTAGAAAGAACCACTAAAGACATGGAACGAAAGTTAAATGCCTTAGAAAAATACAGCTAAAGACGATTAAAGAAAGGTGAACAAAAAAGAGAATTCTCTTAACTAAAGGTGTCAACAGTTATAAAGACAAAGAAGATACATTTGGTACATCCTCAGGAGAAGGCAAGAGAGAATCACCAAAAAGGCACTTAAATGAGAAACAAATTGACTTAAGAAATGAGACATCCAAAAGAAATGTTAAGACTAACATTGATAAAGAAGGCCAAAAGTGCTGGACTGGACTGTACAGGATAGAGTCAAATGAAAGAATAAAATACAAACCCTAAGTGATATATATATAAAACAGACCAACAGAGTGATAATAATGGAGAGTTTTCTTTAGGACCATGATGGGAAAAAGAATTGAAGAACACTGTAATAACTGTAAACATCAGTGGTGGAAGTGGCAGAGGCAGACTGATTAAATTGTTATTGGATCATCTAAGGCAATGGTATGGAGAAAAATCATCAACAGAATTGATCCATAACAGTGTAGTATGCGATCAAGTGATGCATCGCACACTTGCCAAGTATCTAGGGGAACTGTTTATAAAATTCAGTCCTCCACACAAACACACAGGGTTTCCTTCAGCTGACAAAACATGGCCACACATTCTCATTGGCACAGTTCATGCTGATGGTGATTATAACTGGAGTAAGGAAGGCCAACCAAAACAGAGGCACCAAAATAACCCAGGCACAAGTAACAAGTTAACAACCACAATACATCTGGCACAGGTTGCATGTACTCTCATAACCATCAACACTACCTAAGAACAGTGTCATACTTTTTATGGATGAACGCACTGTGACAAAGATGTGATCCATGACTCACTGACAAGTCTAGAACTTCCGACTAAATACACTCACATCGAAAGTCCCCAGAACATGGTCAAAACACCCTGTCAACAATGTCCAGGTGCCTGTAATGTTCAACCCATCATCCGAATACATTTTATGTTATGTTCATTGACAGTCCTCTGACAGTTCTCCCTTTGCCCCGCCACCCAAGAGCCCAGGGTTAATGCACCACCTGATGAAATGAATCCAGATCTCCCATCTGCTACCAAGTCACTTATTGAAGTAATACTGATCAAATTTCAGTTAACCAGCTTCCCGATACCTCTCCATCATAACTTATAGCTGGCCAACACACACTAAGTTACCCTGGCACCTTCTGTAGCACTTCAGGACACCCCATCAACAAACATGCCGCATAGCCACAACTGTGCTGATCCCATACACCTGACCGACACAAGAAAATCACTCTGACAGAATTCCAAAGTACAGCTGATTGATGATCCACCAAATTCAGTGGACAGATTTCGAGCTCGAACAAAATAAAACATGTTAAAACTGTCACATGGGACTTGAACAATTTGCGCAATCGTTCACACACTTAGACTGACTGAAAGCAATGACTGACTCAAATGTCATGCACTTCTGTGAACAATGGTCAGCTTTGTGGACCTCACATTCACCACACAACTCAGGACGTTTGCAGTCACCCATGCACATCAGACAACCTCTGTTTCACAACTTTAAGTGGCTCAAACGTTTACACTCACAACCCATCAACACAACATGAATGCCTGTGTGTACCCATGCTTCACAAAGCTCTGGCTTTATTAACTCTTTATATACCAGTTATTTCCGCAGACAACAAACAGCAGAGACCAAGATCTGTTGACAGTCATAAATGCCTATCTCATTTGGCAAAGCACATGATGATGATGTGCTATATAGATTCTATACATGATATTCTTCTTCTTCTTCTTCTTCTGCGTACATCTGAAGATTAACTGCATTATGCCTGTTTACAACATAACTGTGATATTTGCGCTTTTTGGCTGACACATCCAATTTCTTCAGGCATTTGTTGACCAAGCTAGGCTTTCTGGCTACACATGATATATTACCCGTTTTTTCTGCTTTGTCGGTCCTGGAACTTTCTCCTTTGTGCTATCTTTAAAAGATGCCTTCTTTGGAGGTTGAAACAGTCTTTTCCTTTGGTTCACTGTTAACAGAAATAGATCATTTATATGCTATAATTCTAATAATACACAATTTAATATATGATGTGAATACATTATCGTGCTGTCAGTAGCATTTGTCAACCTCAGGGAAATACCCCCCTCATCATCTTGTCTGTCTTATTCTTTTTTTTCCTCAGCATTCTGAGCCCTTGAGGTTCATTGCTGCAGATATCACCTGCCTCCATTCATCTCTCTGGTTGGCCTCTTTCCAGTTGGTGACACTGCGTGTTTGCAGGTCTGTCTGGATATTATATTGTCTGTCCCCTGTTATTTATCCTCCCCTCAACCTCTCTCTCAAATACACATGAAGGCAATCTTCTCACCTGCTCTTGATTTCATAATTTCAACTTCAAACAATTTTAAAGTATGGATAAAGCAGGTGATGGGGCATCGCAGGTTGAGCCAGCCTTAAATGGGTAACAGGATGCATGTCCTAGGGAAGTAAAGACGGACGGCATAATACTGACCCCATTACCCACCTAATGCCGACTGGTCTGGAAAAATATGGGTGCTCTACCCATATGCCCAAGGTGCCTAAAGGCATGAAAAGGGATCTTTACTTAAAAAGCAAGGGTGGGGAACAGCTGGCCTGTGAAATATTTTTATCAGTCCCTGACAAACCTGGTTAGGTAGTTGCCAGTAGCAAAGTCAACAATACTCAATAACAATTCCAGCCATCACATTAGAGGTGAGTTCATTAACTTCTGTATCAAATAAAACAGGTTAATTTTCAATTTGATAATTCTAAATAACCGTGAATAATGCTACAAATGTCCAAAATAGTCCTTGAACAAAAACATAAACAAAAAAAAAGGTTCCTACCATCTAGTCCATATCAAAAGCCCTAAAATGGCTACCAGAACATTTCTGGGGGGAAAAAAAGGTGGCTGGCACACTACCCAGTGAACTGCTAAGAGTCACTAGAAGGATATGATCTGTTGTCTATTCTACCAGTCCTGAGATGATCAGGGGTGATAGGACTAACTACAGTCCAGGTGACTGTTTAGTGTTATGTCTTCTAATTTTGAACATGATCACATGTTCATCTGAAACAAAGTAGAAACTGTCTCATTGGATGTGTCCTCTTTTTATTTCTTTTTAACTTGGAAAGAATTACATGAAAAATAATAAATGTGACTATGAATAGCTTAAGATTTAGTATGTTACCATGATTGAAAACATGACTGTCTGATGCCCATTATTGAATGTAACGTTATTCTAATTCATGATTCCTAGAATGTCATATTTAATAGTAAAATAACAATTACAACAAATTATGACTGAAAGAATAATGAAGACTAATAAACATTACAAGATAAATTGACAGCAGCTCAGTGTCGATCTCACTCACATACACATGAACTATAGGTTGACAGGCTGTCTCCTCCAAAGACAGATCCTCAGACTGCAGGAACAAGTGTTTCAGGCCCTTCTAATTACAGCTTTAAACTGTTTATGTTGTCTTGTGTCTACTATGTCTACATCTTTTCTAATCCTCTATGTGCCAGTCAATACACATCACTTTGTGTATCACACTCTTTTATAACTTCAAAGTTCTTCCCATCAATTTATGGGATGGCAAACTGGCAACAAGAAACTAATGGAACAGATATTATAAGCTGAAACCACATTCAACAGCAGGGTGGCACAAGAAGGTTTCAAAAGATGACAGGGGCCAGGGGCATTAAGCAATTCTGAAAGCCAGTTAGCTCATTTATACTTACAATAATCTGTCATTCTTACATTTTGTCTAGTTTAATTATAAGTAAAGTAAAAAGTAAAGGACCCTCTTCCACGCCTTTAGGCCTATAGGGCATGTAGGGCTAGATCTATATTTTTATAAACCAATCTGCACAAGATGGGTGATGTTGTCAGCATCACGCCGGTTGCCTTTACTTCCCGGGTAGTTTAATTATACATTTTTTTAAATCTGCAAACTATTTATTAAATTTAAAAAAAAAAAACAAGGACATTTTTGTCTTCATGGGCAGTTTTGTATTCTACTGTTAAAAATCTGATTAACATGAAAACACACTTTTTAATTATAGATTTAGAACATTTTCTGATCAAAACGCATCTCCATACTTTCACGTTCCCATGTTTACAAAGTTTATTTTCTCCTCTTTTTAATCACATTTTGTTATGTTGGGGAGGTGGGGGGCAGCAGGGACGGGGGGCTTGTCATATACTAAAGGGTGGCTCAATATGAAAAAAGGTTGCAGACCACTGACTTAGAAGATATGAGACAAGAAACACAACACCAACAATATCTCCATAATCAGATCAGTGAACTCTTCAAGTGAGTTCTGGGGCCCCATTGTGGGGAAAACAAGAAAAGATCCAACAAGAATAGAGCCTTTCCTCAAGCATGTCATAAGGGTATACTAACTAGGGGGTTTCCTTTAAAGTCGGAGTGCATCTACCTGAAAGGCAAGGAACTAACAATTGCATACAAATAAATCAGATCTGTAAAACGGATGTGCATGCAACACTCAGGCTCTGAAACAAGACTAAAGGGCAAAGGTTGACACACAACCAGAACTTTCAGCCACAGTTTACAGTCAGTGAATGCGAAGAAGAAGAAGAAAAAGATTAGTGAACATAACAATTGTGTTTACCTTGTGATATCTTTGGCTTTTCGTGGGCGGGTGTCCACTCAGAGTCAGATCCCTCAGAAGATTCTAGAACTGCTGGAGTTACTAGTTTCTGCCTTTTCTTCTGTGATTTGTTTCTAAGCATGAACTCTGGGGGAGTCGCTGGAAAACCTAATGAATATAAACAAATATATATAATCTGAATATTAAAACTACCAGGAATACATTAGGTATACAGTTTAAATGCTTGTGTGAGAAATAAATTCACAGGTACTTATCAAATACTTATGCAGTCTCAGGGGTCAGAAGATCTTAGAGCAACTTTATGTGGTATGGCCTATCCACATATTAGGTCTCCAGTCTAACCATTTGCAAAGGTTAAGTTATTCCACCGCAGAAAGTAGGTGAGATGATGACCGCAACATCCATCATGTGCTGATTGGTTTTAACAGAAATTCAGAGCTATCACCAAATGTTCAATATATCTCTTTGTGTGGAAACAGGTCTTTAACTTTTTGTGTTGTTGTTGTTTTGCTGCTGCTGCTGTTGTTGTTGCTGCTGCTTTTTCACACACAGAAAGCTGGTTTTTGCACTTGGAGAGGAGAGCTCTGCAACCCACTCATTATCGAGCAGATTCTTAGTTTAATGTCTGTTGGAAAGTCTCTCCACCATCCTCATTCCTTAAGAGTTAAACCCTTTCCAGGCTAAGAGAGTCTGAAGATCAATACACTAAACAAGTTAAAACTCTCATTTCCATTCTCCTTTCTCTTCTTCTTCTTCTTTCAGAATTCTGAGTCCTTGAGGCTCACTGCTACAAATATCACCATCCGCCATTCATTTCTGTGACTGGCCTTTTCTTTCCAGTTGGTGGCTCAAAATGTTTCAACTTCCACAGATTTTGAAATCAATTGATTTTTTTTTTCTTTTTAAACTTCAGCACTCGCTGAAACAAATTTAGGAAATAAATAGAGTTCAAAAGCACTCAAGATAACAGACAAAACTGAAAGCTTTGGGCACACTACAATGGAGTATTTATATTGTTGTCAAGTCTGTTCCTCAGAACTGTAATTATTTCTTTAACTTCTATGAGTGCCTATTTATTTATTCTCCAAAGGCTCAGATGCTTAGGACATGCTTGAAAGATGGAAAATGGAAGGTTAAGTACATCTTCTTTGGTGAATTACAGATGGTTTGAAGATGTCAATATCGGCCTCTATTATGATATAAAGAGATTTGCAAACAGAACATGAATGATACAGGTACTGAAGTAGATCTTTGAGAAAAAGAGGCCACAAGCTGTTTGTTGCATGTAAGAGACAAATCATGAGAGCAACAGGGATAAAAAAGAAAATGTGTGCAGACAGGTTAATAGCGGAGCATATGAGAAGACGCACACTAAATGCGTGTTATGACAACAGCATGGTATGATAACACTGATGGTGAAATTCCAAGCTCTAATTATGGAAGACTTTTCATAAAATGAGCAGGTCTTGTTAGTCCCACTAGCCAACGATATGGGCTGTGATTCCTATGCTTTACTTTTGCACATCATCATCATCATGTAGCAGGTCCTTTGCAGAACGTCACTCTCATCACAGTCTGTCCAAAAGAAACTCGGTCTCTCGCCAGCTCTCCCATCTCGTGGTCTTTCATATTAAAGGAGTCACTTATATCCTGTGCCCATCATTGTGTTTGTCGGCTCCTGCCCCTCCTTCCTGGTACCATACCTTCTGCTAATATTTTTTCCAATCCGCCATTGCGCTTGATATGACCAATATTTTTCAGTGTCCGAGACAAGATGCAGTTTATTAGCCAATCTTACTTGATGTTCAGCAGATCTGTTAAAATGTCAGTATTTCTTCTCTTCTTTGTCCATGGTTTGCTTAGAATCTTTCTATAACTTTTCACCTCAAAAGCCCCTATTTTCTTTCTCAAGGACTGGGAGATAGTCCACGACTCACATCCGTATGTTGCTACAGGGAAGATGCATGCTTTCAAATTTTTAATTTTGATTTCTTTTTGCACAATATAACACTTTTGGCTGGGAAAATAGAAAGGTGCTAAACACAAGTACCTATATATATCTGTAAATTTAATTATTACTTTTCACTAGTCTCAGTTGTTCATCAGCTTGTTTTGCTTGTGTGTATTAAGGATAACGAGACAAGGGGAGAGAGAGATGGAGAGATAGACAGAGAGAGATGAGGTTGGGGAACGGGGGGAGGAGGGGGGGGGGCGTGGGTAAGAAAAATACAGGACAAACAAACAGCCATACTTTCTCTGAGAAACAGACAGCAAGCAAGCATTCAATGTCAGAGCAGATAACCAAACTGAACAATCTCTATTACAGACCTAAAGTTAAGGAGAGACAAGATCATCTGTCCCAATCAGAAAAATATCTTCAGTAAACTTTGGATATGTTTTATATTTTACTATCTGTTCTGCCACAACAGACTACATCTGCTGTCAATCCTCATTCACAATTGCTACAAAATGGCTTGCCAAATTATGTTGGAGATCCTTATTCTGTGCATCTTGCTGCTCCAGCATAATGTACCAGCTAGTATACTGACATTATTCCATGTCAGGACAAAATGTTGTCAAGATTCTTCTCTCACTGTCTTCCTCTATCTCTCTTTCCATAAATCTGTCCAGGCATATTTCATTTGTTTCTCTTCTATGCCCTCCTCCCCCCCCTTTCCCCCCACCTACCCAAACAGGACTGCTTCTTTCTGCTTATGTCTGTGATAAGTTGTTTTAAGCATCTTTCTGTTGAACCACATATTTGAGGCCTCCAAGAATGTTCCTGCTAATTTATTAACTGTTCACAATTGATAGCCATATGTTATTAAAAGTTATCAATCCACATTACAATCTTCATAAAAATACAAGATGCACTTTCTTACAAGTACGAATACTAAGTATAAACTTCAGTATGGACAAATGGACAAAGACATAACAACTGACATACAACTACACAGTGTGTTGATTCCTGCGTGACATGTGGCAGCACTGTAAATAAACAGACTAATAAACGGATGTCAGACTAACAGAGTTATACCTGCACGACGTAAAGCCTCAAAGTTCTTCCTTAAGTTACTGAAGCGCTGTTTCTCATATTCAGAGATCTTGGCAAACTCTTCAGGTTTGAAGAACTCACTGATGGAGGATGGGAGGCTATCAAAGTTTATATCCGAGCTCGGCATTGTTGAAAAGCTTGTGGTCCTAATTCTTAGAGCAGACAGAGCATCTTCTCTCTTTCACTGTTGCTTGTCAATACATGTAGGTGTATTCTATACAGAAGAAGCACAATAAATACATACACATAATGGTAAAAACAGTCCTGACATCCCATGCTCTAAGTGTGGAAACTTTTTTCAACTGAGGTCCTTTATTTTCTCCAGGTCATACCCGTGTGTTAGGGAAGGAGCAGACAGATAGACTGGCTGGTTCTACACCACAAGGTGTTGAATGGTGTTTGACAAGCTGGATGTTGTGAGGGCCCTTTGGGAGCGAGTGAAAGGTGTGGGGGGGGGGGGGCACAGATAAATAATTACAGTCTGAGGAAAATGGTGCTGCGAGGTGTTACCAGGAGAACTGGCCGACGCTCAACACTCAAAATGAAAGGCGAGATGGACACACAATCAGATAGTTATTGGTATCAGCAGAATAGGAACTCTTTGCCTGGTGCTGAACATGGGAAAGGAGAGCCTATGGGAGTGTCCTGTGTGCTATAATGTCTAGTCTTGATTCAACATTCTTAACTGTTTTGCTAGTCACACTCGCCATCTTCAAGGGCTGTGAATTCTATGTCTCCACATAGCATAGTATAACATTACCATCTGGAAAGACAGAAAGATGCCAACCAACCAACATTCTATACAGACTATACTTGCTATTATCATCTGTTGGTCAGTGAGATATAGGGACCAAGTCTGATATGATGGAAAGACGGAGAGATGCCAATCAACTATTCTATACAGATTATACTTGCTATTAGTATCTGTTGGTCAGTGATATATAGGGACCAAGTCTGATATAAGGGAAAGGGAGACAGAAATGATGTTAAAGAAAAGTTGAGTGGAAAGAGTCAGTTACTGTAGATGACAGAGGGAGTCAGTTACTGTAGATGACAGAGGGAGTCAGTTACTGTAGATGACAGAGGGAGTCAGTTACTGTAGATGACAGAGGGAGTCAGTTATTGTAGATGACAGAGGGAGTCAGTTACTGTAGATGACAGGGGGAGTCAGTTACTGTAGATGACAGAGGGAGTCAGTTACTGTAGATGACAGAGGGAGTCAGTTACTGTAGATGACAGAGGGAGTCAGTTACTGTAGATGACAGGGGGAGTCAGTTACTGTAGATGACAGAGGGAGTCAGTTACTGTAGATGACAGAGAGTCAGTTACTGTAGATGACAGGGGGAGTCAGTTACTGTAGATGACAGGGGGAGTCAGTTACTGTAGATGACAGAGGGAGTCAGTTACTGTAGATGACAGAGGGAGACAGTTACTGTAGATGACAGAGTGCTGGAAATCCACTAAGCTGAGCTTTACTGTAAAGATGGCAGCTGTTCTAGGCAGGAAAGAATTAATCCTGCCACAAATGGCCCTAATCTGTAATGAAATAGTGTAATGAAATTAATTTACTCCAGTGATCTCCAACCTTTTTCAGGTCTCACCCTCTCGAGTATATAGCAAGACAATCACGATCTGCACTCGTCGCTGAGTATATTATATTGCAAGACCCCAAAACCCCCTTGAGTGTATAAATATATAGATTGTGTGTTGCGCATCCTGTACAGGTCGTTGCAGAACCAACCCCAGCAATTTTTGGCTGTTGTGGTTTTTCTAGGCAAATTGACGTCCAGTAGTTTGCCATTGCTTTCGGGACGGTCGGCTTCTCGACAACACTGTTGAAACCAACGCAAGGCGCAAGGCCCGCATTCCGGGATCTAACCTGGAATTACGAAGCTCGCTCGCAACGCCTAAGCCTCAGACGCCGACACACACACATATATATATATGTCCATGCCGACTTGAGTATATAGCAAGACAGCCCCCCCCCCCTTTTTTTTTCCAAACCACATAACAAACTGTGATGGATTCTGAACCAAGTGAAACAGACAATATCATATGGAGATATGTTTTGGCCAGAATGTATTCTCAGTCTACAATTTAATGCCTGTTTTCATAATATTTATATTTTAAATGCATATGTGCAAACTGCTTCTTAAAACAAATAAAAAAAAAATTCCACGGCTTTGTGTTTCTCATGCTGGAGACGGCTGTTTCACTCATTATCTTTCATTCTCTGTCAAAATCACGGAAACTCGCTTAGCTGTCTACTACTAGTGCCAATCAATAATTGTGCAGTCAGTGAGATGTTTGTGTGTGTGTGTGTGTGTGTTCCTATTCGCTTGTCCAGCCGCACTTCATCATCATCGTCATCAGGTGCCGTGCCCGCCAACTCACACGAACACTAGAATTACGGATAAGTTCAACGTTTTTGTCTCGCCCCATCCATCTGGCCAGGCCATGCAAATCTGCCTTTCTCTTGCTCTCTTTCCATTGAGCTTGCCTGTTGTTACTATGTTCGCGAGTCCATTCCTTCTCATAAAACACTATCTACGTCTAACTGGTCTAATAGTAATAAGTTTACGAATTTTTATCTGTCTGGATGTGTGCTGCTTCGTTTGTTTTTCTATCCCTCTGTCTCTATGATATCCACGCTAGCCGCACCTCAACCGCTTCTAACACAAAATGGAATTTACAAGATGGACATTTTCAACTTTTTCAACACGACGAGGTTTTCTCAGGACAATTTCTTAGCACCAAAAAAAAAAACATTATCTATTCAGGTACACTGCGTCCCAATGTCGACTCAATTTTGGGCTATTTCCGAATAACGGTCCCAAATTATCGAGGCCGAAAATATACCCTAACAGGGCCTCAGTCACATGTCAATTGCGAACTTCCGGCGACTTAAATTGCGCACTTCCGGCGACTACTGCCACCGTCGAGAGTATCTCCCACGCCGCTACGGCTAAACTAGATGGCTGGGACTCACGAGCCCCAGCTACCGCATCCCCTGCAGCTTCCTTAATTTTATTTGCTCGTGAGTCCTAGCCATCTAGTTTAAGCCCCACTCCACGCCGTGCGTAGCGGCGTGGTAGATACTCTCTGCGGTGGCGTTAGTCGCCGGAAGTCCGTAATTCACATGTGACTGAGGCACTGTTAGGGTTTATTTTCGGCCTCAATGATTTGGGACCGTTATTCGGAAGATAGCCCAGTTTTGTGTTATTTCGAGCTCACACCCCTGGCTGTTGCGGGGGCCCTAATATAACCCAACCACGGCCGACTCTATTTAACTGGAGAAGGCGGTGACCCAACCTATGGCATCTGTGGCTTAGGCGTTGCGAACATTTTCGTAATGCCGGCGTGCCATGTTTGATCTCAGATACAGGCCTTGCGCTTTGCGTTGGTTTCGATAGTGGTATGGAGAACCGACCGTGCAGCGTAATGGCAAACTACTGGACGTAAATTTGCATAGAAAAACTACAACAGCCAAAAAATGCTGGGGTTGGTTCTACAACGTCCTGTAAAGGATACACAAATAAACATTTTTATGGGTTAAACGGTCTTTTTGTGACCAGTCCTCGTGTGATCCTCATACGAATGGTGGCACTTTGTGTTACCAGGTGTTTATCGCTCGCTGTGAGTCCTGGTGGCGTTAATCAGTCAGCATCGGGTGTTTATCGCTCGTGGTGGGGGTTGAACGTCAATCAGTCAGCACCAGGTATTTATCGCTTGTGGTGGAAGTTGAACGTCAATCAGTCAGCACCGGGTGTTTATCGCTTGTGGTGGGAGTTGAACGTCAATCAGTCAGCACCGGGTGTTTATCGCTTGTGGTGGGAGTTGAACGTCAATAAGTCAGCACCGGGTGTTTATCGCTTGTGGTGGGAGTTGAACGTCAATCAGTCAGCACCGGGTGTTTATCGCTTGTGGTGGGAGTTGAACGTCAATAAGTCAGCACCGGGTGTTTATCGCTCGTGGTGGGAGTTGAACGTCAATCAGTCAGCACCGGGTGTTTATCGCTCGTGGTGGGAGTTGAACGTCAATCAGTCAGCACCGAGTGTTTATCGCTCGTGGTGGGAGTTGAACGTCAATCAGTCAGCACCGGGTGTTTATTGCTTGTGGTGGGAGTTGAACGTCAATCAGTCAGCACCGGGTGTTTATCGCTTGTGGTGGGGGTTGAATGTCAATCAGTCAGCACCGGGTGTTTATCGCTTGTGGTGGGAGTTGAACGTCAATCAGTCAGCACCGGGTGTTTATCGCTTGTGGTGGGAGTTGAACGTCAATCAGTCAGCACCGGGTGTTTATCGCTTGTGGTGGGAGTTGAATGTCAATCAGTGACATGCAGCAGTGGGATACTTTGAACAAGTTTAAAATGCGTAAACCCCTCATGCGTAGAATACAACATCATCTCCAGGAAAAAACAAAAATAGAATTTACGTTGTGCATAACGGATAAACATGGAGATGGCTTTAAAGAACATCAGACTGCATGCTCTCTCCATCGTTATTTAATATCTTCGAAGAAAAAAAAATAAGAGCTGATGCTCTAGAAAAACAGGAAACAGTTAGAACAGAAAGATTACACACAACAAACCTTACGTTTAAAGATGATGACGCATTGTCTGGGGAAGTACCAAAGTTGGCTTCAGTAGCTGAAGTCGTCCTTGATGAAAGTCACTATGCATGGCATTAAAATAAACGCAAACAAGTTGAAATGTTCCTAATCATAAATAATCCGCCTGATAAATATACAAATATGCGTTAAGGTCACAAGCTAGAACAAGTTAATCAGTTAAAATGTCTAGGAACTAGCTGGACTGAGGTTTAACCCAGAAATCCATTTAAGAAATGCCCACAAAAATAAGTCCTTGCTAAAATGCTAATATTATGGCAATCCAAACAGATCCCATATAAAACAAATACAACTGATTAGAACGGAACACCCGAACTCCAAAATCAGGGGTGAGGGGGGGGGATACAGGCATTGAAAACAGGGGCGCCGCCACAAAGAAATAATTGAGGGAGAAGACATTGAGGTTCAATATTTTATAGGAGCGGGATTTTCAAGAGGCTTAAAGCCATGACTCTTCAGGGGTTATTGTTAAAATAGCCTTGCTTAAGTCTTAAGTGCTAAATGACAAATGAATCTGCTGTTTGAAATAAAATGAAATGTATAAATACCTGGCTAGGGTCGGGGGGTGGGGGGTTATATCTGGTTAGGGTCGGGGGGTGGGAGTTATACCTGCTTAGTGTCGGGGGTGGGGGGGGTATACCTGGTTAGGGTCTGGGGGTGGGGATTATACCTGGTTAGGGTCGGGGATGGGGGGTTATACGTGGTTAGGGTGGGGGGTTATACCTGGTTAGGGTCAGCAGCACTTAGCCCTCTTGCAATTTTTGTAAGAGGGAAGGGTCTCTCAACTCCCCTAAAATTATGAGGGGATTGGGGTGCTGAGCGCCCCCACCCGACTTATTTATTGGTCGTGGGACGCTCAAAGTGCCTCAACCTCCCCCCCCACCCCATCCTCTTGAATTAGGACGCTCTTGTTTCTACTACAGTCTAACGAGGCTAACAGATCATCTGGCCTTGCCGACAAGAACAAAGCCAAAACAATTTCCCCGGGATTGCTTTGTGTGTGTGTGTGTGTATGTGTGTGTGTGTGGTCGCAACAACAGTCAGACTTTTCTGGCGCCTATTGTTACAGAGGCACATGGCTTATCTATGGAAGAGCACAAAGTTTCGATAAACTGTTGACAGCGCGATTCCCAGCCCATGATGCTACCACACAGTTGAAGGCAGAGGGTCACTGTTAAATGCCAGGTGATGTTTAGAAAGGTGTTACTAAAATATGAAAGGTCTTAGATAAACACATTACGCAAAAAGACAGGTACCGTCTCCACAATGCTGGTTGTCTGCATTAAATCT
This sequence comes from Candidula unifasciata, assembly GCA_905116865.2. Taxonomy (NCBI): domain Eukaryota; kingdom Metazoa; phylum Mollusca; class Gastropoda; order Stylommatophora; family Geomitridae; genus Candidula; species Candidula unifasciata. Next base: position 1,370,447 of record CAJHNH020000668.1, read on the forward strand.
CCAGCCCGCTCTGTCTTTCGCCCTGTATGTACACTTTCCACTTTCCACGCGGCTTTAGACCTAGGTCTCGGCGTTAGCAACCTAATCATGAAACTATACGGTGAATTGTGCATTGTCAATAAGAAGAAACTCCACAGGGGAGCATGTACAGCAGAAGTCTACCAATCATCATTAGAAGTGATCCCTCGTCCAAAATTGTTTCGGCCCACGAGCTCCTAGACAATTTCAGAGGGTGGACCCATTTGAGTTCATGAAGCTCAGGGTTGATCTGCTCCTACTGCACGTATTACCGGATGTTCTCGGACAGGGACAAGACGAAATTGGTGACTATGGAACAGGTACTGTGAGATTCTAAGTTTATTTACATTGTCGCTGTGGTAGCATAGTTAGAGCAGTCAGAATTAAATGGTTTAGGACAAGTCTCCGAGTTATCCTCAACCGAATGGTGGCACTTTGTGTCTTCTTCTTCTGCCTTTCTAGCCCCCAGTGGAGCATAGGCCCTCAACCAACTCACGTCAAGTCGTTCTATCCTTTGCTATCGCATGCAGCTCTCCCCATGTCCTCATCGTTCCAACTTCATTCTCCAGCTCCCTTCTCCGTGTATTTTTTTGGCCTGCCTTTATTCCTATGCCCCTGTGAGTTCCAATGCAAAGACATTCTAGTTATATTGTTCTCCAATTTTCGCAATGTATGTCCTATCCAACGCCAGCGTCTTTTCCTCACCTCTTGGTCCACTGGAGCCTGTTTAGTTCTCTCCCAAAGCTCTACATTAGTAATTCTATCATACCATTTAATTCCCTCTATTCTGTGCAGGCACCAGTTAATGAATGTCTGTAATTTATTAGTAATTGCCTTGGTTGTTCTCCATGTTTCCGCCCCATACAAAAGTACTGATTTGACATTAGAATTAAAAATTTCAAGTTTAGTATTTCTTTTGACCTCCACAAATTCCCTAGTGCAATGCCTTTTGTATTCTTATTTTAATATCTCTATCAGTTCTCCCATCTTTATTACATTATTGCCCAAACAGGTGTACGACTCCCAAGTGTCGGAGTGGGGTGCCATTAAGTTAAACCACAATACTATTTGTCTCATTTAGTCTCATTATCTTTGTCTTTCCTTTATGGATTTTCAGACCTAGCTGCTGTGATCTCACATAAAGTATAGTTTGTGTTACCAGGAGTTTCTTGCTCGTTGTGAGTCTCCTGGTGGTAGTTCAACGTTAGTCAATCATTATCTACACCATGGAAGCTATTCACAGATTTGCTATGGCTTTTGAGTGTGGCACGCGGTACTGGATACTTTGAAAAAGTTGTTTACACACACACATACACACACACATATATATGCAACAGTAGCACTTTCCATTCTATATATATATATATATATATATATATATATATATATATATATATATATATATATATATATATAGAATGGAAAATGCTACTGTTGCAGTTATGTTGTATGTTGTACTGATGTTAGAGTTATCTTCTTCTTCTTCTTCTTCGCGTTCACCAGCTGTAAAAGTTCTAATTGTTCGTCCTCTTTTGAACTGCAGTCGTGTTCCAGAACCTGAGTGTTGCGTGTGTATCCGTTTTACAGATCTGACTCATTTGTATGCAGACTGTTGGTTCCTTGCCTCTCAGGCAGAGGCATTCCGACTTCGAAGGAAGCTCCCAGTTAGTCGACTCTTACGACGTGCTTTTGGTTAGGCAGTGGGTCTATGCTTGTTTTCCCTATAACAGGGCCCCAGAAACCGCACGGGGATTTTAGAGTTATGACAGGTTGTCCCCGTGTGGGCTCCGGGTCACACTTTGGGAGGAAAATACAAAGGGCCCATTGCTTCCCCTAACTAGCATTTTGTGAATGTCGATAAATAATGGTTTGCAGAAATCGGATGTTTAGGGTTGAAAGGAGCAGATATCACCGCCAGTATGTCAACCACAAGACAGTATGCCATCGTGCATTTAAGAGTAATCGCAGAAGAAGAATACTGTAAGTAGGTTGTACTGGTGTTAGAGTAAAGTTTACTGTAAGATCTGTTGTTTTGCTGTTAGAGTTATGGTATGGATGTTGCTACCAGTCACAACACAAGCTGATAATTAAGCTCATTTTGTTCAGAATTGTCTGTGCAAGTCTAAATGGTGATGGACTAGAAGACTTATATCCACAATCTGTCCTATAACACTTGGTTAGTGAAGATCAATACAGAAACATATTCTTTCTATGTTTTCGCGCTGAAACGGGTGGTTGACGTGTTTTGTTGTGGTTTGCAGCTAGGCTGCGATATCTGTGCATTTCACCGTTCAACTTCAAACATCCAAACTCCTTTACATAACATAGTCCTTGACCTGTTCGGGTCGTAGAGATGTATCGATGAAAGTCTTGTCCTTTTTCTCTGTCTTCAAGGTTAGTTGCGTATCCTTTACAGGACGTTGCAGAACCAACCCACCAGCCCCTGGCTGTTGTGTGGTTTCTCTAGGCAAATTTACATCCAGTAGTTTGCCATTGCTCCTGAACGGTCGGTCCCCCGATACCACTGTCGAAACCAACCCAAGGCGCATGGCCCGCAGCTGGGATCGAACCAGGCACCCCGGCATTACGAAGTGTTCGCATCGACTTAGCTTCAGAGTCAACTTTTCTCTGTCTACTGCTTGATAAATAAGTGCATGATAACTTAGCCCTGTCTATTTCTTGATGTTGTCATTCCGAGTTCTTCTTTACCCTCCTCTTCTCCGACTACCCAACTCACCCCTTCCCACCAGCGTTCTGAAGCCATTCCTTTATTAGTCACCTGTTATGAATTTCATGTTAGGGGGAGGGTAGGGTCATAACACCTCCCCCCCCCACCCCCCCCCCCCCACCCTTCCCACCCAACCGCCTAAATAAGGGGGTAGGGGAGCTCCAGAACCTACTCTAAGAAGAAACAGATTTGAACAGTTTTATTCATCATGATCATTTTTCACGGAAACATAACGGAGACATCCGGTCACTTGCGAACTTATGCATATTCTTTATTGGTGTGAAATGCTTAAATATGAACGAACATCAATAAAATGACAATGACGGGGGAGCAGGACAGAAAAGAATGAAAGACATAAAGAAGGCTAGGAAGAAATAAAAGAACGACAAAACAGAAGAAAGGCAATGTAAACAAGGAATGAAATGAAGATAATGCCAGAGAGGCCATATAAAGTAATTATGAGACAATTAAAGGTACACAGAAGAAGAAAAAGCAAATTACTAATTTTTGCTTAAAAGATCCTGAGATTAAAAAATCTTACTCTGGACGGTGGGTGACTAACAGACAATCCCAGAGACCCTGGAGAGAGTCTAAAGAAGTTATCATTAGGGTGGTCATAACGGTTACACCCAACAGATGTAACCTGCAGGCCTGTGTGTGTAAGGACTGCCGTGAGGCACTTATAAGTAACCTTTGATAAAGACTTATACAGAAATGATGCACTGTGTCAGTACATCATATCTTCTTCTGTTTTTGATGAAAGAAAGAGTCTTTTGTGCGAGTTAGTGGTATAAAGTGAGGTAGAGTTGCGCAGTGTCGTCGACCTCACTCTCTCGATTCCGTCCATCCGGAACCACTGACAGGACTAGTCAAGACGACAGGAATCCTCTTCTGTAATTTTTGTCACAATGTAGCTTAAACTCTTAAAACAAACTTATACAAGCTCTGTATACAAGTGTTCATGGTCTCTGTATACAAGTGTTCATGGTCTCTGTATACAAGTGTTCATGGTCTGTGGGATTTTGATTGATGCTAATGTTTAAATAGGAAATAGTTTTAGGGCGAGAGGGTTATTTTTAGCCTGGAGATATAGGACAGGGTTATTCAACTGGCGGCCCGCTGGCAAAATATGGCCCGTGGAGGCTTAAAAAGTGGCCTACTGATCATTGCCAGTTGTATTTTATTAACGACCTTTCAATGCTAATGCTCAGGTCTCTGGTCCCTGACGCCCCCGTGACGCCCCCGTGACGCCCCCCCCCCTAGCCCCACCATGTCAACATTTTGGACAGTGGGTCAGTTTAGTTGAATAGCCCTGATGTAGGGTCTCATGGCTAGTGCAGTCACCATTATCTCTGCAGGTCAGGATTTGTTCTTCCCGCAACATAAGTAGTTATGTCGCTTTCTACCTGTGTAATTCTGCCCTCTCGTTCCACTCTCCTCTTTCCCGTTTCCTGAATATAATTGAAACAGTGGGGGAAATATTCCTTTTTGGATTACCTAAAGCAGGGACATTCAACTGGTGGCCCGTGAATCAAATCTAGCCCGTGGACGCCTAGCAAATGGCCCGCTGATCATTGCTAGTTGTACTATATTAATGATCTTTCTATGCTTGGGCGATCCCCATTTTCTAGATGTTGGCCCTTGAGTAAACTTAGATGAAAAGCCCTGGCTTAAAGAGTCAGTAGGAGCAGTGGTAGTGGAGTGACTAGACTCATACCTGCCAACCTGAAGGTCTGGGTTTTAAATCTGCATCACTATTTTTTTGTAAAAACTATCTTTGGTTCCTAGGTTAGCCTAGTCTTAAGTGGGTACCAGAAAATGTCATGGGAGGTAAAAGTTACCAGTGTGATGTTGACCACATCAGCAATTGAGTTTCACTTGTCAGAAAAATTGGGTCTAGCACCTTATGCTATATGAGCCACTAGCACTTCTTTGTTCACCGTCTGTTAGCTAGGGCAGAAAGTCCTGGTTGTTCGTCCATTTGGACTTTCGCTCTGTGCCGGGGCCTGCGTTTTGTGTGTACATCCGTTTAACTGACTAACTTGTGTGCAGTTGCTTGTTCCTTGCCGCTCGGGCAGATACACTCGGACTTCGAAGGAAGTCCCCAGTTAGTCGACTTCTATGACATTCTTGCTGGGAAGGCAGTGGGTCTATTCTTGTTTTCCCTCACAATGGGGCCCCGGAACCCTCACAGGGAAGCCACTAGCACAAAAAGGGTCTTTTAGTCTACCTTTATATAGTCATAGTAACTATGAGCCTAGGTCAAGTAATGGTTGTTTGGTTGGCTTTCATCCCTCTCATGCTCTACATGAGAGCAACCACTGGTGTATATTATGTTTTATTGCTTTTATAACATTCGTATCAGAAAATCAACTGTTTTCTTATTTCTTCAATAAATTCAGAATGAATACAATGTGTTATCTTGATTTTGTGAGCATTATGTGAAACATTTATATCATTTAGAGTCAAAATATAAAACTGAGGTTTCAGCTTATATAATCTGTTGCTGGCAAATATATAAATTAGTGGATTGCAGGAAGGCTTTGAAAACCACAAGCCTTTTTTCAGAATCCAACAGGGGAACAAAACATTGTGATGATTTCTTATTGTTTTGCTGAAGGTTTGTCGCTGCCAAGTCTTTTACATTGAAACTGTATTATGTAAAGCTGACAAATATTATGTATTGTAACGGCGTTTTTACAATTCAAGCAAAGCATTGTGTATACAATTTCATGGAAAACAAATGGCCTGAAGAATTTAATGAACATGATTAAATGGAATGAATTCAAGGAAGGCGAGAAACAGGAGAAATGTTTGGACAACTGCTGGTATCAACAGTTATAAGACACAAAAGATGACCATATATTTGACTAGCTCTCTCTCTCTCTCTCGCTCTCTCTCTCTCTCTCTCTCTCTCTCTCTCTCTCTCTCTCTCTCTCACTTGTTCTACCCCACCAGGGCATCACAGAAGCGATAAACACCCATGGAGATTTCCCGGAAACCATGTTCAACCATTAGGCCATATTTATGGCCAGGCTATATTTAGGGCCCCCAGCAACAGCTGAGGTGGGGCTTCAAAATAACAATAAAATTGCATCCCACAAAGGGACGACTTGTACAGAGAAGCATTGATACATCCTGAGAAGGGGAAAATCAATTACCAAACAGCTACGGAAATTGGGAACAAAACTATTGCATAAGTAAGGATGTCCAAGAAAAAGTCTACACTGAAATTCGACGAGAGAGGCAGAAAGTTTTGGGCTCAATTCCGTCCATGAAATGGAAAGGATTTCAGAGGACAGAAGGGAATGATAATTCCGCTGGGAGCCCTCTGTGACACAGAAACATTACAACAGTACAGTGATGATGAAGGACAGTAAAAATTTAAAAAAAAAAAAGATAAATGCTAAAATATACTGGCAATGCACTGACAATGGCAATGCACTGACAAGCCATATTTTAAATATTATTATAAAAATATAATATCACAGTACTGCAGCCTTTTGTCTTTAGATAATATCGTAGTGGAATTATTGAATAGAAGGCACTGTATTCGGCTCAGTCATCATCTGTGGTTTTGTGGATACGAATAAAGTTCCATAACTCCGTGTATTCAGGTTTGAAGTCAGCTGCAGGGAGTATTGCAGTAGACAGTTTTGCACTGAATGCAACAACGGTAAAGAAACAAAAAAAAAGTACAATTACCTAGGAAAACTACAGACAGCCAACAAATGCTGGGGTTGACTTGTGATGCATGTAAAGGTTGTGCAATCTGTTAAACGAACATTTAGGCCGTTTTTTTTTTTTAAAGGGGCAGATAATCCATCGGAAGTCGTTTATAATGTTCAGGAGAATCTGTCAAAATTCCAACAGCAAATTGGCAAGACTGAAAAGATAAAACGTTCTAGCAAATGTGGTTTGCAGTAAAGAAGTAAACAGTCCTCATCTTTACAGACACTTCTCGAACAATGAGGGTCAAGGCAGGATTATAGCTATGTTTAGGCCAGTTTGTGTTTAACTAACAAGATAATGCGTTGCACATCTGGAAGTCAGTTAAAGCTGGGTTACAAAAGGCAGTTGGATAACATCCATCAGCAGTTTTACATTTTTTAGGTTTTATTTCAAATCTTCGCTTACATACGGTAGTACTGGCAGAAATTCCATAGCGCATCTGAAAGATATGAAACTTGCTGACTGAAGTAAAACTACCCCGACTTCTTGGGGGGACGGTGGTGTTCATGACTTTTCACAAGGAAAAGGTGTTCCTTCGCACTCGCTTCTGTGTGATGATTATCTCTGTTAATCGCGCTTGTAGACTATCAACTCTTTAGGCTGCCTTACCTTTTTTTTTTTTTTAGTATCCAGAAGCCATGAGTTGTTAACCCTTAGACTCGGTATTGTGGATATCGCAACCCTTTGGCTTTGATTCCATGATAAATACCGTAAATCTGGGAGAATTGTGGCTTTTCTGCCTACCCAAGGGCATGAACCCGGACCACAAGGAGTTCGTCACCCGGTCACTGCGCAATCCGGTTTAGCCATCTACGCTAGCGAGCTGGGCTTTCGGCTGCCTTACTTAAAAAAAGGAACTAGTCAAGTGCTGTTTCTGAGGTAAATTAACACTTCAGGATTGAGTTATTTCCCTGCTTTCATCATAAGGTGGAGGCAGCAACAATGCTTCTTCATACGATGGAGGCTGGATCTTCTCTTCGTATGCAGGTGGAGGTTGAAACTGGGCTATCAAAAATTCTTCAGATGGGGGAGCGTAGTGAGGTGGGGGCTGCATACATGACATCACTACTCTTGGAGGGGAAAACCGACTTTGACGTATAGTTTGTGTCACTTGTCTGGGTCCTCCAACAAAGACTAGAATGCCAGACACCAACATTAAAATACCACCACATACACAAAGTCCAAAAGAGAATCCCAGAGAGGCTCTGTCTGGGGTTGACATGTCACTGTACAGGGTGGCTGCAAATACTGAAGCTCCTAGCACCGTAATGATACCTGGAAATATCATAAATGTACATGTGAGACATTCAGGGAATAAGGACGGGAAGAACAAATGGTCAGCTGTGTAAAAATACAATCACACTGGGCAGAACAGATGTCACAGTTAGGAAACCTTTATCAGTAAACACACCTGACAAAAAGTTGTGAAAATGTTTTTTTTTTTTTTTTGTATAGGATGTTTGTAAAGTATCACTACCCTGTGTAAGTAGAACAAAGGTGAACAATGAACTAAATTACATCATCAAACCACATGCTCCAGTCAGTTATAAAACAATAAGCAGCGACTGGCTGTTATCTACTGGAGTAATTCCTTGACTCAAAACAGAATGGTACTATCAACGAAAGCAATATGAATTATCAGTCAAGAAATAATAACAGACACATTGCAAAAATGTATCTGGCAATAGAAAGAGACGTCTTGAAGTCTATGTTGGACATTTTAAAAATCTGTTATAATGAAAATTCATTTTTTGGGGGGGGGGGGGGGGGGGGGGGGTGGTACTTTCCAGCTTAGACCATAGAAGTCACTGTTGTCATTAATTTATTGACTTTTTACACACATTTGTATGATGTCATTTTGTTGGCTTTTTTAATTTGTTCTGCATGCAAAGTGAACTAAGACTTTACGAACACCCTAAAGCCATAATTTACTGTTCTGTCAGCAACATAACACCATCTCTAGAAGACTGTGTTTGAATATCTCACCTCCAAGTGGGTTCAGCACCAAGGATGATCGAAGCAGTGCTAGACTTTTCACTCCTTTACTCCTGAGAGCATCCACAACAAAACCAAGGGCCATGATAGAGCCACAGATACCAACTATCAGACCAGTGATGACCAAACCACGGACGGCCTTGAACTGTGGCTGTACATCTGTAATCAAAGACATTTTTGTATTTGTGCTACAGTTCTCTGACCTTTGAGCATGGGGTCTTTTGACAATGAGGTAAAGCCAGGGGACAGGACAGCCGGCACAAACAAAACATGGGAAGGGGGGGGGGTCTCAAGGGGTGCATCATAATAAACCCATATTGTTCAATCTCTCCACACAGAAAGGGATACGGTCTGTTAACAGCACGGCACAAAGCATATTCCCGCCTCCCCCCCCCCCCGCTTCCCCCATATTTTTTCAGAGGAGTGGGAAGCAAGGAGCAAGGTGCTGGTAACACCTGGTGTCATCACTGAGGTTCGGGGGAAGTAGTGACAAAAGGGCAAAAATGTGTGTTGTTAACATAAAAAAATGTGTGTGTGTGCATGTGTGTCAATGGGGTGGGGTAACACCAACAATTTATGAACCGGGTACCATCTCACATTGCAATGCCACCTAAGCCCCTTTGGCTTAGTTGTGTGCAGACTATTTGTCCTTTTCTTTCTTTGCACTCTGTACAACCCTGAAATTATGTTGACTATCTTTTCCGGAGTTCTAAATTAAGGTCACTAATGTTTGAGCCCTCCCCCTCCCCCCCCCCCCTTTTTTCCCCCTCCTAAGGTTAAAGTAACAGCATTATTACCACATGAGGGCTAAACTAAAAATTTAGAAAAAAGAAGTTGAAGTAACTAATAATGACTTTGGGTAATAGAACTGAACTGAAGAGTTGTACTGACTCCGAACGATGTTCAAACCCACCAGAATCGCACAATGAGTGCTAAGCAACCGGTGACACAAAGGGTCATCATTCGGATGAGAATCCTCCTCGCACAAGTCGCAAAACTCCTTTTAAACTGTTAGGTTATCTGAGGGTCCCGACCATAGCCGAAATGGGGCTTTAAACAACAACAAAACATTGCGTCCCATGCTAGGGCGGAGTTAGTAATGTACTGACTGACTGAACCACCCAATGAAAATATAGTGGATTGTATGGGTACATAAAGAATTAAATATCATTTGCTTGTGTCCGTACATATAACATAGAAATTACTTTTTCCAGTTGATGTTGTTTCCATAGTTAAGTTGATTGACGTGCATATGGTGGAGCTGCAGTAAGAGAACAGACCAATACGGGTGTTGTCGGCTAGGATTATCCAATGGGAGGTTACCATGGAAGTCACCACAAAGCCACACCCACCGGCGAGACCCAGCAACCCAACAAGAGACACGTGTGTCAGCATAGCCGCTTGCTTCGCTCTGTTCCTGTTAAAAACATTATAATGTTATTATAAGGCATTAATGTTTGTGAACAGAGAAGGTAGTGTTAAATGACTCCAAGAAAAAACGTCATAACACTTTGGACACGCCCACATGTGATCTGTGTCCCCTAACAGTTTTTTGTGTAGGGCATATTGTGGTTTATAGCTTGGCTGCGATATGTGCACCTCTCGGCCCAACACACCAGATTTCAGAACAACCCAAAATTCCGTAGCTGCTCTTTACGACACGCTTAGAGGTAATATAGCTAAACTCCTCCCATGGGAGGTCACAGATGAAGCTTCCAGCATCTTGGAATATGTGACTTTATTGTGTGTGCCGCTCCCCCCCCCCCCTTTTTTTTTCCACCCCGAGAACAGTTGAAATTGTGATGCTCTTCAGGGCGGACACTGGCTATTTCGACTTCTCGGTCGTTAACTTAACTCTTCCATCGACTTTGCTAGACATCTGCCCCTGTGTTACCGGCGCCGTGGTGGAAGCAAAGAAAAGTAACATTTTAATCTACCATGTATGTTGCCAGAGGTGGCTAAAGATGGCTGGCGTAAGCCTGGCTATTTGACTGACTTTCTACTCCACTAGGACATCACACAAGCGATAAACACCCGATGACACAAAGTGCCACCATGTGGATGAGGATCACCGTGGAGAGGTCCCAGAAACCGCGTTCAGACAATTGGCCATATATTTGACCTGCCTATATTGCGGCCCCCGGCAAAAGCCAGGGTGGAGCTTCAAATTACACAAATTTTCGTCCTTAAAAGGACGTAAGGAATTTATCAGTTGCCTGGTTATTTTACCCCATTGAGCTCTTGAGCGCCAAGATCCAACCAATCATGACAAGTTTGCAAGAGTGTTGGCTTGAGTAGTTTTAGCTACAGCCGACTATAGAGTCACACAGAACAGGGACTGACATTAAATCAGTTGTGAACGTGTGTATTCTCCTTTTTGATGTGATGTGCTTAAATGTGAACAATGAACAGCAGTAAAACGACAAGGTAGTTAGGTGCTCTCATCACGTTCAACCAGCATCCCTAGAGGGGGAGCTTTAGGTTATAACTGTGACTAGGTTATTTGTGCAGTTTAAAATGGCTTTGCATACACGCCACCACGAGCCATGAGAAGGACTCCTACAGTGCTGATATGATTAAAGAAGACAGGCCCAAACTCTGTCCCGACCCACGACGAAATCGTCTACCGGCGATCTAAACAACGACCTATATAAAAAGAAGCAGAGGAAAAAAGAAGCGGCACAGATCCTTTCTTTATACTCGATACACCCATACCCCCTTCTTCCCCGTGCTAATCTCCACCCACCTGTCTGTGGACATGTATTTGCCTCTTTTATCCGAAAAGTCGACATTTTTTGTTCAGGATGTTTTTACAGACATGTTTTCGTGTGCAATTTTGGATGCTGCTAAAAACAATACATCCTTGTTTTCTATAGCAGTCTTCAAATTCTAAAACGTCATTCTTCTTGAGTGTGGAAATAGCATGTTTTTATATATTTTTTTCTTTGAAACCACCTCTGAGCAGCCAGCGGTAGCTTTGAATACAGCTATGTTTGTTTTTCATTCGTGCCATTGCCGTAACGACCAACGACATTTTTATGAGGTGCATAATCGGACAAAATGAAATGTAGGTCATCTTTGCAAGAAACTGTACTGTGTGTGTGTGTGTGTATGTTTGTGAGTGTGTGTGAGTGTGTGTGTGTGTGTGTGTGTGTGTGTGTGTGTGTGTGTGTGCGTGATAGACCTGTGTCACAAAACAGCATTAAAAAAAAACGAAATTCGAAATAAAGATGGAAAATGAAAAAAAAAAAAAAACCTGTATTTGAAGCTGCTGACGCAAGTGGAAAAGTTTGCACATAATAAAAATGAAAGAATAGACTTGAGCTCTGTATGACGTATCATCATCATCATCATCATGTGCCCTGCCAACTGGCGTAGATGTACGTCTCTCCAGATCACGCTGGTTGACTGGAACAGCTCTCTTGATGATATCCCTCTATGCCATCGTTTAAGCCCATCCAGCATCATCTCTTTTGGTCTCTCCTAGCCATTTTTGTTTCAACTGATCTTTCCAGTTGTCACGATGTTCTCCAATGTCTCTATTCTCATTATGTGGCCAAAGAACGGTATGACGTATACACAATATAATACAGTATGATGATGATTACGAGGTCTTCTTCTTCGCTGTCTCTTTTACCGCTTCGGGTGTCGAGGAAAATATACAATTTGGCTTCTCGCTCTTCTTGTCGCCCCCACCACAGACATATCGGGCTGTTGTAGAGTTTCAACGATGTACGATATATTTCATGTCATCCTTTTTTTTCCCTTAAACTCGTGAGTTCAACGAAGTATCGAGACGACGTTTCCTTTTGTTTCCCTTAAACTCGTGAGTTCAACCAAGTATCGATACGATGTTTCCTTTTGTTTCCCTTAAACTCGTGAGTTCAACGAAGTATCGAGACGATGTTTCCTTTTTTTTTTTTTTTCAAAATTGACCTTGTCCCCACGTTGATCTAGGCGAAAATGGTCATCAGGTTAGGTAAAGTCCTGGGAAGTAAAGGGGGCCGACTTGATGGTGACCACATCGCCTACCGAGTGTTCGTTGATTAAAAAAAAAAACGTAGGTCTAACACTGTATTCCCAATACGCGGAAAAGAATCCTTATTTTTTTTCAACATCTTCTAATCATTTATTTATTTATTTTTTAAATGTCGGCTGGCAATGGTATACAGCACTAATATATTGTTAGGAATAATTTGTTTTGCGGAATTGTATTAGACGTTCTATGCGATGAATAACAGCACCTTTCTGAACCCCTTGTGATAAGTACCGGCATCTTTTTTTAGAAGAAAAGGCCATGCTTTAATTATTTATGTACAGTTAGTTTAACCTTCTGCACAAGGCAAAAATGTGAACAAATCATTACCCAATCTATCGGAGAAGCGCAAGACAAATACAGAAAACCACGACACTGAGCGACAACCTGGTATCAGTGAGACGTCACAAGACAGGAGACAACAGAAAGAAGCTAGGTTAAGGTTAAGACATTAGTTTAACTTTCAATCTGTCAATCGGATACCGCTATGAAAGTTGTACCACTGGAGATGTGTCTTTATACCTGGTTATACACTCTCTGCCACTAATCTTTGTCCATCCCACGATCTTATTCTCCAACTTGTATTGTGTCTACCCCTTGCTCATTTGCCTTCAACTGTTACACCGAGGTATGGTGAACAATATTCTTTGTTAACATGTACCCGGATATTTTCCGGTAAGTATACGTTTGTATACCTCACCTCGATTCACCGATGCGGTGATACCCGAGCTTTATAACCCAGTTCATTTCTAGCCATGAGTGAAGGACGTGATGTAGGAAACTATACACTGCAACGGTTGTATACTGTGCCGGAATATATAGACCAGGGTATAGGCAGGCCACTGCAAGCGGAACGGTCACAGAACATGGTATTGTTGGAGTGTCTGTTTGTACAGTATCAACGGCAACCAGGAGACTGCCGTGTATGAAAGTGGGAAACAGCTACAAAGAAGATATAAGCTTAAGCAGGGACGCTAGAGCCTGGGAGTTTAGGTACTTTGCTAAAACAAAAATGTGCAAGGGACTAAACACCCACCCCCCGCCCCCACCCCCCCCCCCCACCCGCCTGATAAAGAGAAGTTCACTTTTCAGATTTTTAATATGCGTATAATTTTTTTTTTTTTTTTTTTTTTTTAAATATATTACAACATTTATTTACAGTTGATCATATTACTATTATTAGTATTATTATTGTATTGAAACCTTTAAACAATACTCCCCTGATCACTTAGACAATTGCAAGGGGACTGAAGGGTTCCGATGTTTTCTTTGTGTCCGCGCACCTGTACATGAGGACTTGATTTCAGTTTTGTATCTTGGCTACACAACGGAATGATTACACTGGGTAAACTACAGCGAATAATAATGTACAGAACAAATGAAAAACGAAAAGGAGGTATTGTAAACGGTAAACGCATGAGATAAATAATAACTAGGGAGCCGATCACCCTCCCCCTCCCCTATTACGAAACACACAAACAGGCGTTCTCTCGTGGTTTATAATTTACCTCGACACCGCAATGCGCCAGTCCATATCCTCTCGTGTACCATACAGGTTTGTCTTCATTGTGGGTGGAACAGGCCAGACTGCGTCTCCGCTGTCAGCATACAGTTGACAGTGTTGGAGCACATGCTCAGCATTGTCTGGTGCCACGCTGCGGGGACACAAAACCCTTTTTCCTACAGCGAAAAGCTTGACATTTGTTGACTGTCCCTCTCTAGAGAGGCGATGAAGCGAGTCTTGGGGAGAGAACTTGATGTGTGTGTGTCCAAACACTTTTCTTGGATACTAGTTTATATTAATGGCGCACTCTTGGTGGGTTAAGTCACTATTTGGTTGTGCCATGTCACTGCCGCTTCTGGCCAATCTGTCCGCGATTTCATTGCCTTCCAAGCCACAGTGACCTGGAATCCACTGCAGTACAGGTTGTTTTACTGAAGAACTTAGGTGAATCAGCTGCTGCCTCAAGTCGACAAACTGCGTATCTTTTGGGTTAACAATTGACTCAGCATCAGTCTAAAAGATCACTCTGCTATATTTGCTGTGCTGTTTGTTAAGCATTCATGAAAGAACATGCCACCAGAAGTACATCTGCTTCTGCTCTGTAATTGAAGCAATATGCGCCTGTTTGTATAGCTTGGTTAATTTTTAAACCATTTGGGCATTCTTTGTATATTCCTCCTCCTTCGTCTCTTACTGCTCTCTTGGTTGAACCATCTGTATCCTGTAACCGTTTCCATGTCTATTATCGGCGTGGAGCGCATCCGCATGGCCACTGTCATATTTCGGAGAGCACGATTTTGTATCTTTGAGACTTTCTGAAAATTGTGGAATAAGAAGTACCAACAGAGAGTCGGACAATTGCAGCAGACAACTGTCGATTATAAAAATGGACGTGAACTGTGAATACGCGAAAATATAGGGCCCTTCTGTGTGCCTAGAAGATTATCGGGCATGTAGTTGTATTCCAAAAGATTACCGGTTCAGCCATGTTTGGCCGGGGTAAGCAAGGGGAGATTACCACATCAGATATCCATAGAAACTAAACGGAAACCAAAGGAAGCTAGAGGTGGAGAATTGGCTGGAGAAAGAGAGACTTTCAGGCGTGCCCTGCTGTCTGGTGAAGACGATGAGTGTTGTTCCAATGTTAAAGTGTAAAATCGGCAGCCCTTTGGTGATGTGATTGTCGCACTGGCAGCCATGACTTCACAGAACATTTTCTATAATGTATTGTTTTTTTAATCGGTCGGCTTAAAACCCCTTGTTTATTTCAAACATCTGCCTTGATGAGGATTTGAACCTGTGACACGCTGGCAACGGACAACTGACAAGTAGATATTGAAGGGAGCACAGTGATCTTTAGTGAGGGTGTGAGCAATGTGGTGATTTCTATGAGAACTATAACTTATTATTATATTAATATACTACTACTACTACTACTACTACTACTACTACTACTACTACTACTACTACTACTACTACTACTACTACTACTACTACTACTACTACTACTACTACTACTACTACTACTTCTACCACTACTACTACTACTACTACTACTGTTACTACTACTAGTACTACGATGACGACAAATATTACTATTTTTACTACTACTGCTACAACTATTCTTCTTCTTTCTCCTCCTCTGCCACTAATGCTGCTACTATTGCTACTACTACTAATCCTCAACCACCACCACGAGCACCACCACCACTATATAGTCGGCGACGACGAAGAATATTACTATTTTTACTACTATTGCTGCTATCGCTGCTACTACTCCTTTTCCGTCACCATCACCAGCAACAGAAGCACCAACACCTCTACTACTACTACTACTACTACTACTACTACTACTACTACTACTACTACTACTACTACTACTACTACTACTACTACTACTACTACTACTACTACTACTACTATTACTGCTGCTGCTGCAACCACTACTACTGCTGCTTCGGGTTTTTTCTTTACAGTCGCTACTTCTACTTACTACTACTACTGTTACTGTTGTTCCTGCTGCTACTGTTGTTGCTGCCTCTACTATTACTACTTTACCACATGGTTGTTAGTGCAGCATAACTACCCCCCCCCCCCCCCCCGTCTCCCCCTCCCCCAATAAGTCCAGGAAACCAAACAATTAAGTTCGTATCGTCATAAGGGTTGAATGTCTTGCCGCTATGATCAACAACAATTCTCTATATTCAGTGTGGAATGGATGAAGTCCAAAAAGACATTTTACTAAAGGAATAAGCATTTTATTTCACTTCACCCTAAATAAAGGAAATCCCGGAGTCCCCGGGAAAATCCAATGTGTTAGGAGTGTTGTGGGTTGGAGTTAGGATTGGAGTCAGGGTAAGGGTTATAGTCAGGATTAGCGGTGTCTCTGAGGATGTCGGGGCTGACAAAGATCCTAACCCTAATCCCAGCGCCAACCTAAAACGCCTCTTGAAAAAAGGACATTCCCGGAATCTTCAAGACTTCTTGTGTTTGGGGTCATTTAAAAATGAAGTATCAATGAAAATTCTAGTATAAGGCGAAGAAATAAGAGAAATGTCTGGACAAACTGGTATCAACAGTTAAAAGACAAAGGATAAGGCGATATATTTGGCACATATTTAGGATAAGCGAACGGAGAATCATCAAGCTAGTATTTAAGCGTCCAAAAAGAGAACCTGCGATGAGCGTTTGATAAGAGAGGCTAAAGGTGCTGGACTGAATTCTTCTTCTTAACGTTCGTCGGCTGTAAACTGCAGCCAAGTTCTGGTTGTTTGTCCACTTCTGGGCTCTATTCTCGTAACAGAACTTGAATTTTGCGCGAGGATTTGTTTTGAAGATTTGCTTATTTATATGCAGACTGTTCGTTCCTCGCCTCTCAGACAAATGGGCTCAATGGGGACCGGAATTAACTTGGGAAGACTGAATTATATCCGTGATACTGAAACAATTGTATAGGAAAAAACACAATGAAAAAATAGAGTAAGAGTCATTCGTGATTATATCAGCACAAAGAGATGATGATGATGAATATTCTAGTTATCAACAATTGTCTCAAACAGCGCTGTTGCATATCCCTTCCATTGCTTTACGTGTTGGCATTTTTTAGATCTTGTTGGCTATGTTAAGGACTTCCGCTACGGTCCCAGTCTACACCCCTACCCCCTTCCCCGCCCTTCCACATAAACAGTGTTGAGTCAAGGCGAGCCCAGAAATCCTGACACCGGAACCAGATAGGGGCGCAGTAAATCAAGAATATATAACGATTTTACGTTCAAAGGGATTTGAATACGCAGTGTTAGGTCACAGTACCGTCTTCTTCAGAAACGTGCTAAATCTAGGTCAACGGTTCTTATCTGTCACAGTCCCTGGCTAGGGTTTTTTGTTTGTTTCTTCTATACCCCATTCTCTTGTATTTCCTCTTCTTCCTGTCGTCGCATTCTCTTCACTAACCACTGAATATGACATCAAGCTCAGAGCATGCGTTCTGTAGCTTCAGCGAGAATTTGTTGTTGGAACTCTTTGCTGCCTGCTGAAGATGGGGATTTAGTGCGTATGGGAATGTCCCAAGAGCTGTGATATTGGTTCTCAGCTCAATTTTTTTTTTTAAACTGGTTTTATTGCAACATTTTTTGTAAGCTCTAGTGGACCAAGAGGTGAGGAAAAGACGCTGCCTTTGGATAGAACACACATTGATAAAACCGGAGAAGAGCATAACTAGAATGTCTTTGCATTGGAACAAACAGGGGCATAGGAATAAATAAAGGCCACAAAACAAATGGAGAAAAGAGCTAGAGTATGAAGTTAGAAAAATAGGGAGGACATGGTGAGAGCTCCACGCGATAGCGAAGGATAGAACGACTTGGCGTGAGTTGGTTTAGGGCCTATACTTCATTGGGGGATAGAAAGGTAGAAGAAGAAAAAGTCTGGTCGCACTTAAAGGGGTAATTTCAATAGTGAAATGGGCCTGAAGGAAAAGTTACATTTGTCGCAATTTATTCTGGACCGGGACATTATGCAGGAACATCAGTATATGCGAATATGACTTCTAAAGCTTTAACCATTTGACTGAACAGGCCAGCTAGACTTTAGTATAGTATAGTATAGTATAGTATAGTATAGTATAGTATAGTATAGTATAGTATAGTATAGTATAGTATAGTATAGTATAGTATGGTATGGTATGGTATGGTATGGTATGGTATGGTATGGTATGGTATGGTATGGTATGGTATGGTATGGTATGGTATGGTATGGTATGGTATAGTATAGTATAGTATAGTATAGTATAGTATAGTATAGTATAGTATAGTATAGTATAGTATAGTATAGTATAGTATAGTATAGTATAGTATAGTATAGTATAGTATAGTATAGTATAGTATAGTATAGTATAGTATAGTATTCTGAGGAGAAGACTCACTTGTGATTCATAGCTAAAACTAGGAAGGGTACTGTTTCATACAATTTAAAGTAATTGTTTTAATATTGTTCAAAACAAAAAATAACAAAATAAAATGTATACATAAACTTGATAAAATTTTGAAATAAATGCATGTACTTCTAATTACTAATGGCCTAAGTTGTTACATTCAAGCTCGATCGATTCATTTAGAAAAGAAATCTTTTTTTTTTTTTTTTGCGCGCGGAAAGATATTAAAACAAAGTCGGCTGGAACAATGTTTGCGACAGTGCCCCCTACCTTATGTGCAGCTTCTTACCTTGGACAATTGTGGATATGGACAAAGCCAAATACCTTGTCACTGAAACTGTGAAAGGTACAGTTCCATAGAAGGAGTTTTTGCTTTTGTTTTGTTTTGTCATTTTAGAGAGTCACCGTGGCGGAGCGGCTAGACGCTCGCCGCGGATCGGAAGGTCGTGGGCTCGCTCACTGGAGGAGCCAGACTTTTTTCAAAAAATGACCTTGGCTCCCAGGTCGACCCAGCCTTGAGTGGGTGCCGAATGCAGTCCCGTGAAGTAAAGGCGGCCGGCGTGATGCTGACCGCATCCCCCATCTTGTGTCGATTGGTCTATAAAATTTAGGTCTAGCCCTATATGCCCTATATGTCTAAAGGCGTGGAAAAGGGTCTTGTATTTTCCTTTGCTTTTGTCATTTTGTTTAACATTTAGTGTTGAGGGAACATGTGTCCTCCTTGTGACAATACGCGCGGTGACTTCAGAATGACTTTCCTCAACCTACTTTTATTTGTATGTATTTTGAAGTATACAGACAAATAGGGATTTGGATACATCCTTAATCTTAGTAAGACGAGCACATCACACCTTTAATTCTCCTGGACCGTTGGTCATATCAAACACTAAAACTTTTTCCCAGACGTTAAGTGTTAAGGTACAGAGATAAGATTGACCAAGCAGACTTACTGACTGGAGATTTGCACACCATCTGTTGGTGTCAGATATGTTTATCTCTTAGCCAGACTTTTAGGAGCAGCTGAACTCCGGCTAATTGTGTTTAATTCCCCTGAGGTTACCAACAACTCGACTGGAGGTCGACGGTCCACTATTGACACAGTGAGCGGAAAAGTGTTGGCAGAAGAATTGACACCGTCTG
>CAJHNH020000668.1:1390045-1490045 GCA_905116865.2 Candidula unifasciata
CAACTCCTCCTGTTTACCCTTTGACAGGGCCTATGTTCTTACTGCTAATCTACACTATGTAAGATAAAGTGTGTATTTCCATGAGTTTCTAAGCAGATACTGACAATACAGTTACATTGTTCTTCGTACTTAATTGACCTGTAATTTTTTTAAACGTATATAAATAATGTTGCAGCGTAGTTTATTACCCAGCCCAGACAACATTCGTGTTTCTACACGTACCCTTGGCGTCGGCTTACAAATTTGGTGCTATGCACACACAAGGAAAACTCTGTCACTCCCAAGCAGTTGTTACTTCAACCCCTGCTGTCCCAGTGAATTGAGCTTACAATCAATAAATACGTAGGTCAGAATGCTTTAAACAGAAACTACTAGTTATTCAAATACAAAGGGTTAGCTAGTACATCATATTATCTTTAGAATCACCAGGAAAAGTATGGTGCGTTTTTTGGTACCAAAAAAGTTAGGAAGATTAATACCCCAGTACCAATATCACAATATATAAAACGCTGATAAGACCAATTGCTTCTTATGCTTCTGACAACTGGAGCACAATTTAAAAAGATGAAGCCTTTTTACACATTTTACAAAACAGTCTCACGACTAATTTTTTGATCGGTCAAAGATGTAAATAACGAGGAATGGGGAAGAGGAGAAGCCATCGGGAAATTCATAATCTGTTTAAAACACGGCGGTTGATCACCGGCATCATCGCGGCTAGTGGACAAAATTGGCTGGGGCACGAAGAGAGAATGGTAGATAACAGTGAGACACAAACTACGTACACAGGGGAAGTGAATGTTCGCAGACCACGAGGCCAAGACAACTGCATAGAGATAATATCCAGGAAGACTTAACAACAGTCGCCAACTGGCAGAAGAAGGCCAATCACAGAGGTGAATGTTCACAGCAATCAACCTCGAAGGCTCGGAATGCCGAAGAAGAAGAAGAAGAAGAAGAAGAAGAAGAAGAAGAAGAAGAAGAAGAAGAAGAAGAAGAAGAAGAAGAAGAAGAAGAAGAAGAAGAAGAAGAAGAAGAAGAAGAAGAAGAAGACCCAAGCACTGCAAAAGCTCTGTATACGTGGGATTTTATTACCTACATTGGTGGGCACTTGTGTCCTAGGTGTTATGACAAGTTTCCTAAATAAAAAATCAAGGTTCCAAGTCAGTTGCAGATAAATAGGCAGCTGCCCACTTTGACTTGATGTCGATAGTAGTATGAATGCCTTGAGCCTGGAAATTTAGGATCGCAAGGCTAGTGATGTCGCCCCTGCCTAAGCAGGTTAGGATTTTGTTTTGCCCCCGACAGAAAAAAAAAATCCTCAACCTCACCGAGAATTCTAACCCGGGGTTCCCGCATGAGAGTCCTGCGTATTTAACCGTTCAACCAGCCGCTATACACATATACATCTAGTGAAAAGGGTCCTCCTATACATTTTATTGGAGGGACAGAGGAAGACATACAGTCACGCCTGAACAAAGCTAGAGCTGCTTTTGGAAAATTGAGGCAAATCTGGAAATCCAACAATTACTGCAGAGGAACGAAACTCCGACTCTACAAGAGCATCATTTTGCCAGTTCTTCTTTATGGAGCAGAATGCTGGAGAATGACCAAAAAGGATGCACACAAGCTGTCCACCTTCCACCACACATGTTTACGTAGAATTATCAAAATTTTCTGGCCAGATACAATCTCAAACACTAAACTACTTCAAGCCACAAACCAAGAAACTTTAGACAGTATGATTACCAAGAGAAGATGGAAATGGCTTGGCCACGTTATGAGAATGACTTCTGATATACCTGCCAAAACAGCTCTCACATGGACACCAGAGGGAAAGAGAAAACAGGGGCGCCCAAAAACAACATGGAGACGAACGATGGAAAGTGACCTGAGTGCGGCATCTTTGAGATGGAAAACTGCACTGAAGATTGCACAGGACAGGAAAGCATGGAAGGTCCTTGCTGAAGCCTCATGTGCCACTTGGCATAACGAGAACTGATAATGATACATTTTATTGACAAACCAAATACTAATGACAGCGTCCCTGAGATCGAAAATATTATAAGAATATTGTCAACTTCATTTGTTGTCCAAAATACATAAAGCAAAGAAAACTATATCTAAGACCCATCTTAGATTCCCTGAGATTCGTGCTGGTACAGTAAAACGATAACCTTCTGCATAGTTATAAATTTGCATCTAAATTTCATTTTGAAATCGATGTCTATGTCAGCTTTATAAGCTAGCTATATGATACAATAACTCAACACTAATTCATGGATGCGCCTTTGACTAAACAACCTTGACCGATGTATTATTTTGGCGCCAGATCACTAAGAGTGCGACTTTGCACTAGAAAATCATAAAATTACGTAGATTTTTTTTTAAACAACTGTTAAACTAGTCATAGTGTGCATTGCTTCCTCAAACTAATGAAAGTAAACCTTCCAAAAGACTATCAAGACAGTTTCAAGATTTAAAACAAAAATAGAACGTAAAGAGGAAGAAAAAATAACTACATATGATATTCTTCTTAAAGGAAAAAAAAATTTCTCAACGTCATGGATATTCTAAGGCTCCATGCTAAAAATGGTTGCGATCTAACAGGCAGTTTTTGAGAAAATGGCTTGCAAGTGTCTTCATGAGACGTTATTCGAACTATAGTTCTGTCAATATAAGTACTTTCTAAGGATAAAATCAACAAGCTTATAGTGACAGCTGGTTTGTTTAAATGTATCTAGGCTGATGTCTGAAAGTCGAAGTAGTAGTAGAAGTAGTAGTAGTAGTAGTAGTAGTAGTAGTAGTAGTAGTAGTAGTAGTAGTAGCATCAGTAGCAGCAGCAGCAGCAACAGCAAGAACAGTAGTAGAAATAGTATTAGAAGTAGTAATAGTAGTAGTAGTAACAGTAATAGTAGAGAAGAAGGAGTAAGAAGAAGAAGAAGAAGAAGAAGAAGAAGAAGAAGAAGAAGAAGAAGAAGAAGAAGAAGAAGAAGAAGAAGAAGAAGAAGAAGAAGGTAATGCCGATGAGGAGACAAGACATCAAGCTTGCGACTAAGTAGATAACACTGCTAATTACAAATGTTAACTCTTACCTGTCCGGGCTTTGTTGTTGAAGACTGTGTCAACGGAGTACTACTATTATGATCCTGAATGTAACAACATTGCTGTAACCGTTAAAATATCACTGCATTTTGTTATTTACTTCGTTGCCTTTCCCTTGCATGTAACAACATTGAGCAATTGTTGCAACTCTCTCCGTGTCCCTGCCTTATACTTCTGTTATGCCTTCACTAAAAGTTTAGTTTGAATAGCTGGCGGTTTCTAAACACCGAAACATGCTGTGTTGACTCACACTTTGACATGATCTTCCTTTCATGTACAGACAGCAACGGCGCTGTAAAAACTACCTCTTCAGTGTGTGAGATCACGTCTGCCAACTGCAACTTTTTCAGTAAGTTTGAGGCTGCCCATATTTAAAACAGCATTGCCAAATTATCAGAAACAAGTATAAATTTTTAAAACCTGAGACGACAAGTCTGAAATTGAAGTGTGTATTGAAATTTGCAGTTGCCCGTTTGACGCTGCAGCCCGCACAAATGTTTAACGACTGACAACCTGTTGTTCCCTTGTGTGACCGGGGTGGGTGGAACGGCGGGTCTGCCACCAAGCAGTGCGAGGATTTAAAGCGATAGTTATAATCTGCTTCTGAATTCGTGGCCAACTTAAAAAATCTGTAACTCAGTAACCGCTCGGTATAAGTTGTTGAAATGGTAGTAGTAGTAGTAGTAGTAGTAGTAGTAGTAGTAGTAGTAGTAGTAGTAGTAGTAGTAGTAGTAGTAGTAGTAGTAGTAGTAGTAGTAGTAGTAGTAGTAGTAGTAGTAGTAGTAGTAGTTTTGGTGGTGGTGGTGGTAGTAGTAGTGGTAGTAGTAGTACATTTTACACCACTAGGACATCACACAAGCGATAAACACCCAATGACACAAAGTGCCACCTTGTGTTTGAGGATCACCCGTGAAGAGGTCCCGGAAACCGCGTTCACCCATTGGGACATATTTATAGCCGGGCTAGACTGCGGCCCCTGGCAAGAGCCAGTGTAGGGCTTCAAAATAACGAAAAATTGCATCCCACAAGGACATGACTGATAATAAATTGGCTGTTGTTGAAATTTGGCAAGCAATCTTATAAATAATGACGTATTTATAAGAAATTGCTTTTAATATAAACAGATATCTAGTTTTCATTTTTTTTTAATATATGAAAAACCAGAACAAGGATTCAAAAGCAAACAACCAGCACGCATCCATTTAACTGAGTGATTGGAAATTTTCAAAACATCAAATTGCACGCGTTTCATAGCGTTTCACTCTTAGGTTGTCATCTTTAGCATTTACCTTCCGCGATGAACACACATTTTCATTGTATGCGGGTAAGCTATCAAAATAATTACCACGCATCGCTACACATGTAAATTGTTTTCAAAATAATCTCCATAAGTGTGTCAATTAACGTACATCCTATTTTAGGGGTACACAAATTCTAAGTCAAACAGATCTAAAAAATTTGCCGCTTTAAGAAAACAACAGCACCTGTGCAATTGTACATTATAAGGACATGTGAAATCTAAGGCCACGTGCAAAAACTCGCGTTGATCTGTACAGGAGTTTTTTTAGATAGTGTGAGGGCACGACCTTTGCAACGCACTAAAGACAAACACTTAAGTCTAAGCTGACAGAACAAGGGTATCCCTCGAAGTGTGCCTCCCATGTTTGTATGCCAGGTATCCAAGTCACAGAGGTCACGGTTGGTCATCAAGGACTCACTAGTCCTGGAGGTCGAGATGTCTCACATTGTATGGGGTAAATGATGTGCTTTCATGAGTGACTTTACTGACAGATCATTATGTGTGCCTGGTTTCTTCTGTTCATTCATTTGGAACCGTCGTATATCTGCAAATATGTTTTCTGCATGGCTGTACTGACCTCTCCAGCTCTATAAGAAACGTATATGTGTAAATGAGTCTAATGTTGTGTGTGTGTGGTGGGGGGAAAGGAGGGGGTTGTATCCTGCCTATGTGTGTGTAGATCATGTGTATATGGATGTCGATCATACAAGTTAAGACAAGCAACCATGTACGCGTCTCTACCCGTATAGGACTGTAGGTTACCCCTGGCTAATGTAGCTGCTACAGGTGCCCTAATTATATGGAGTGAATGTTTAATAACTGCAGGCCTTTTTATAATCACTTTTTTGCACACAGTAATTAAATTTGTTTATTAAGTCATGTTTCAAGCACCAGGTAACCGTTAGTTTAGAATATAACTTCTACATACTGGAGTTTTGGCCATTGATGTTAGCTATAATGGTGTCAGCTAATGATGAGTTTTGTTTAAGCATATATTTCTTAACGTGACAACTATTCGAATGTGATTGTTCAGTAATAATAATATAGTTTCTAACACTTAAGAACTTTATATGAAAACTATTAGCAATTTACTAGCATAGTCGATTGTGACTAGATGAGCTAACACACGGCCATCATGAGATATTAAAAAAAAGATACAGATGGGCGTGGCTAACAGTACCCAAAACAAAACAAAAGACACGCTATAGCAATATATATTGTATTAACTCCCCAGACAGTGATTTCAAATATATAAAAGGCAATATTTAAAAAAAAAAACTACAGTCTGCACTTATGGGAAAACTTATGAGATGAACTCCACTAACGCGTCCTTCAATGAGACTTGGCAGTTCTCTCTGGCACTGCGAGAAGAGTTAGAAAAATCATTTCACAACAAATCCAAAGGCAAATCACATCAATGCCAAAGAGTTGCTGCTTTCTAATAGAGGCCAGTGAAGGCCATACAGAATCCTGAAACAAAGGTTCTATTTGCAAAGAATAAAAGTGAAGACCAGATGTTATGACATCATCGCTTTGTTCAAGTCGTTAATTTCTTTTTGTCAAGATTGAAACAGTAATTTCGTCAAATGAAATTATCAGAACAAGTTTGGAGTTATCTGCCCATTAGAATTGCTGCATTGTTGCGTTTCTTTTTTTTTTTTCCTTGTGTGTGGTGTGTGTGTGTGTACGTGCGTGCGCGCGCGCGTGTGTGTGTGTGTACAAAGTAGAATACCAATCTTTCCACCAGGTTCCCATTGTGTTGAAAACAAGAATAGATCCACCCAAAAGTATGTCGTAAGAGTCCACTAAGTGGAAGCTTTCTTCAAAGTCGGAGCGCATCTGCCTGAGAAAGAGGAACCAACTGTCGGCATACAGATGAGTGGGAATTGCAAAACGAATGTACACACAACGCTCAGGATCTGAAAAAAGTACTAGAGTCCAAAAGTGGACGAACAACCAGAACTTTTCCGTTAGGGTTTATAGCCGGTGATCGCGAGGAAAAAAGTTGAAAAAGAAGAAAAAAATGAAGAATACCAGTCTTGTCTGCTTGGTGTCCTCCTTGGCTACATCTCTGTCCTAAATATTTGTATGTAGACCTTACTGTGTGTTTGTGTTTAACTTATGCAGATGAGAATATACTGTTTGCTTTGATATCTTCGATAACCTGTTTGTATGCTTGGTGTACCAGAGCGGGTCAAAACGGGTCACATAATTTCAGCATGATACTAAGACAACCATTATTGGCTAATTATCCTTACATTGATGTGAAATTGTAGCTGATGTGTGTATGTGTGTGTGTGTGTGTGTGTGTGATTTGATGAGAAAAAGAATTCGATGCCACGAACTACTCACATGGAAAAGGAGCAAGGAAAACACATGTTCCCTCAACACTAAATGTGAGAAAGAAAGACACATGTTCCCTCAACACTAAATGTGAGAAAGATGGGCAGATGTTCCCTAAACACTAAATGTGAGAAAGACGGGCACATGTTCCCTCAACACTAAATGTGAGAAAGAAAGACACATGTTCCCTCAACACTAAATGTGAGAAAGAAAGACACATGTTCCCTCAACACTAAATGTGAGAAAGATGGGCAGATGTTCCCTAAACACTAAATGTAAGAAGGAAAGACACATGTTCCCTCAACACTAAATGTGAGAAAGATGGGCAGATGTTCCCTCAACACTAAATGTGAGAAAGATGGGCAGATGTTCCCTAAACACTAAATGTAAGAAAGAAAGACACATGTTCCCTCAACACTAAATGTGAGAAAGATGGGCAGATGTTCCCTAAACACTAAATGTTAGAAGGAAAGACACATGTTCCCTCAACACTAAATGTGAAAAAGATGGGCAGATTTTCCCTCAACACTAAATGTGAGAAAAAAAGACACATGTTCCCTCAACACTAAATGTGAGAAAGATGGGCAGATGTTCCCTCAACACTAAATGTAAGAAAGAAAGACACATGTTCCCTCAACACTAAATGTGAGAAAGATGGGCAGATGTTCCCTAAACACTAAATGTGAGAAAGAAAGACACATGTTCCCTCAACACTAAATGTGAGAAAGATGGGCAGATGTTCCCTAAACACTAAATGTAAGAAGGAAAGACACATGTTCCCTCAACACTAAATGTGAGAAGGAAAGACACATGTTCCCTCAACACTAAATGTGAGAAAGACGGGCACATGTTCCCTCAACACTAAATGTGAGAAAGAAAGACACATGTTCCCTCAACACTAAATGTGAGAAAGAAAGACACATGTTCCCTCAACACTAAATGTGAGAAAGATGGGCAGATGTTCCCTAAACACTAAATGTAAGAAGGAAAGACACATGTTCCCTCAACACTAAATGTGAGAAAGATGGGCAGATGTTCCCTCAACACTAAATGTGAGAAAGATGGGCAGATGTTCCCTAAACACTAAATGTAAGAAAGAAAGACACATGTTCCCTCAACACTAAATGTGAGAAAGATGGGCAGATGTTCCCTAAACACTAAATGTAAGAAGGAAAGACACATGTTCCCTCAACACTAAATGTGAGAAAGATGGGCAGATGTTCCCTAAACACTAAATGTAAGAAGGAAAGACACATGTCCCCTCAACACTAAATGTGAGAAAGATGGGCAGATTTTCCCTCAACACTAAATGTGAGAAAGATGGGCAGATTTTCCCTCAACACTAAATGTGAGAAAGAAAGACACATGTTCCCTCAACACTAAATGTGAGAAAGAAAGACACATGTTCCCTCAACACTAAATGTGAGAAAGATGGGCAGATGTTCCCTAAACACTAAATGTAAGAAGGAAAGACACATGTTCCCTCAACACTAAATGTGAGAAAGAAAGACACATGTTCCCTCAACACTAAATGTGAGAAAGATGGGCAGATGTTCCCTAAACACTAAATGTAAGAAGGAAAGACACATGTTCCCTCAACACTAAATGTGAGAAAGATGGGCAGATGTTCCCTCAACACTAAATGTGAGAAAGATGGGCAGATGTTCCCTCAACACTAAATGTGAGAAAGATGGGCAGATGTTCCCTAAACACTAAATGTAAGAAAGAAAGACACATGTTCCCTCAACACTAAATGTGAGAAAGATGGGCAGATGTTCCCTCAACACTAAATGTAAGAAAGAAAGACACATGTTCCCTCAACACTAAATGTGAGAAAGATGGGCAGATGTTCCCTCAACACTAAATGTAAGAAAGAAAGACACATGTTCCCTCAACACTAAATGTGAGAAAGATGGGCAGATGTTCCCTAAACACTAAATGTGAGAAAGAAAGACACATGTTCCCTCAACACTAAATGTGAGAAAGATGGGCAGATGTTCCCTAAACACTAAATGTAAGAAGGAAAGACACATGTTCCCTCAACACTAAATGTGAGAAGGAAAGACACATGTCCCCTCAACACTAAATGTGAGAAAGATGGGCAGATGTTCCCTCAACACTAAATGTGAGAAAGATGGGCAGATGTTCCCTCAACACTAAATGTGAGAAGGAAAGACACATGTTCCCTCAACACTAAATGTGAGAAAGAAAGACACATGTTCCCTCAACACTAAATATGAGAAAGAAAGACACATGTTCCCTCAACACTAAATGTGAGAAAGATGGGCAGATGTTCCCTAAACACTAAATGTAAGAAGGAAAGACACATGTTCCCTCAACACTAAATGTGAGAAAGATGGGCAGATGTTCCCTCAACACTAAATGTGAGAAAGATGGGCAGATGTTCCCTAAACACTAAATGTAAGAAAGAAAGACACATGTTCCCTCAACACTAAATGTGAGAAAGATGAGCAGATGTTCCCTAAACACTAAATGTAAGAAGGAAAGACACATGTTCCCTCAACACTAAATGTGAGAAAGATGGGCAGATGTTTCCTCAACACTAAATGTGAAAAAGATGGGCAGATGTTCCCTCAACACTAAATGTGAGAAGGAAAGACACATGTTCCCTCAACACTAAATGTGAGAAGGAAAGACACATGTTCCCTCAACACTAAATGTGAGAAAGATGGGCAGATGTTCCCTAAACACTAAATGTAAGAAAGAAAGACACATGTTCCCTCAACACTAAATGTGAGAAAGAAAGACACATGTTCCCTCAACACTAAATGTAAGAAAGAAAGACACATGTTCCCTCAACACTAAATGTGAGAAAGATGGGCAGATTTTCCCTCAACACTAAATGTGAGAAAGAAAGACGCATGTTCCCTCAACACTAAATGTGAGAAAGAAAGACACATGTTCCCTCAACACTAAATGTGAGAAAGACGGGCACATGTTCCCTCAACACTAAATGTGAGAAAGACGGCCACGTGTTCCCTCAACACTAAATGTGAGAAAGAAGGACACATGTTCCCTCGACACTAAATGTGAGAAAGAAGGAAAACGTGGGAAATGTTCGAAAAGGGGCGGGTTGAGGAGGGGAGGGGGGCAGCTCTTTCTGCGGGGCGGGACCGGGTAGCTGAGCTCTGTAGGCTAAATCTGTTTCAACACTGTGGCTTAGTCGATGCGAACGCTTCGTAATGCCAGGGTGCCGGGTTATATCCCAGCTGCGGGCCATGCGCCTTGCGTTGGTTTCGACAGTGGTATCAGGGGCCGACCGTCCAGTAGGCAATGGCAAAACTACTGGACGTAAATTTGCCTATGGAAACCACACAACAGCCAGGGGCTGCTGGGGTTGGTTCTGCAACGTCCTGTAAAAGATACGCAACTAACCCTTTTTTAATTTAATAAAATATGTGTCAACGAAAACATAAAAAGATAACTTCTAAAATGCTTAAAATGCTAAAAAGGGTGGACGGGGGAGGGGAGTTAGGTTTCGTCCATTTATAAACCTAATATGGAGAGCTGAGCCACACACACAATCCCTTCCCGAGGATTCGAACCGGGGTCATCTGAAGGAGAACCTAGTGTCCATCACTACCCGGCCAGTCGATTCTCTGGCAAACACAAAGCACAAATCTAATTTTTGACATCCTAAGAAACCATAAGTTGTTTACCCGTTGGCTCGGTACTATGGGTATCGCAGCCTTTCGGCCTTGATTCCATGATAGATGGAGTAAATATGTGAGAAATTCGGCTTTTCTGCCTACCCCTGGGCGTGTACCCGGACCACAAGAAGTTCGTCACTTGGTCGCCGCGCAGTCCGGGTTAACCAACTACGCTAACGAGCCGGGACAAATCTCAGTTTAGAGGTGAATCTATTGGAAGCCGTGCAGGCCCAAACATAAGCAGGACCAAATAGTTTCAGAACTAGGCCACCGCTAACGTCACACTTAATGTTATCAACGCTGCTAAGCAGACCAAGCGTGAAAGACAGAACAGAAAGAAAAGCAATAATTTATGCCAGAGCGGACTTGGAAGTTTCGGTGGATTATTCTGTATGTGTTGAATAATCTGCTGCCTGTTCTTCTAGATACCGCTTGCGACCGGTTATTTCCCCCTGCTGTCTGTAGAGAATTGTATCGCATTCTGCAAAGACATTGTCAGTAAAGTGAAAGTAAAGATCCCTTATTACGCCTTAGGCGCATCGGGTATATGGGCAGAGCGTCCCATATTTTTACAGACTAATCGGCACTAGATGGGTAATGTGGTCAGCATTGCACCGGCCGTCTTTACTTTCCCAGGACAGCCATCCTGGTACCCATTTAAGGTTGGGTCGACCTGCGACGCCCTATACTACGATAAAAATCCATGCAGCTAGCAGTGAGTTTCGATCGCGGTACGTTGGAATTACGAGTCGGACTCGCAATGCCTAAGCCACGGACACCGCGCAAAGACATTGTCGCCGAAATAAATTCTAAGGTATTGACTGGCACTCACAATGGCAGAAAGAACAGAGACATAGATCAGTTGACAATTTTAAATAAAATACTGCAGTAGAGATAGATACCTTCTGACAGAGCCGGACTTTTTTCAGAAACGACCTTAGCTCTCAGGTCGACCCAGCCTTGAGTGGGTTACTAGGTATTGTCATAGGAAGTAAAGGCGGTCGGCATGGTGTCTGCCTCGAGTGCTAGAGATTCAGGGTTCAATCCCCGGTAAGGGCTGGGATTTTTACGTCGACTTGAATTTCTGGTAATTCCCTCTGGTCTCTGGGTAGTCAGATCGGACGCCCGTGTGCATTGTTGCGCACTTAAAAAATCCCTTGGCAGCTGGAAGTCGAAAAAGTAGCCTGACGGCGCTACCCGGTCAAAATTTGGAGTTTAAAATCTACTCATAGTATTTCAGTATCCTTGCCGGTGCTACAGAGCCTGTGCACTGTGCTGAGCTTCTTCGGACTCAGACAAGTTAGAAGAACGGACAACTTATGGGTTATTACCCGTGTGCCATAACGTTATTCTGTTGTTCAAACCTCAAACCTCCACCAAGAATGCAAGGTAATGATTGCTGACGATTGTGAACATCGTAAGTGAATATTGTAACATTTGATTATTGAATCTCAGACTCAAAGAGATCAGAAGACAGCCACTAGACGTTATTATATGTGGAAGAGAAGAAATATTTGAACTAGGAGTTTGCTTTCTCATCATCATGTGTGTGCATTCATTGTCTATGTGAGAAGCCATCGCCACTGTCTAGTCATCCAACCATTCCACAAAGGAAGCATCACTCTAGTAGTCATGTATATCCACAACCTTCTGACCCGTGTGCTTTCAGTCAGTTCCGACACAGATGATCTTTCATGCCATAATTATCAAACTGTCAAACATTCTCTCTCTCTTTCTTTCTCTCTCTCTCTCTCTCTTTCTCTCTCTCTCTCTCTTTATCTCTTTCTCTCTCTCTCTTTCTCTCTCTCTCTCTCTCTCTCTCTCTCTCTCTCTCTCTCTCTCTCTCTCTCTCTGGGTCTCCCTTTACCTCTTCTCCTGTCTGGA
Source organism: Candidula unifasciata (assembly GCA_905116865.2). Classification (NCBI taxonomy): domain Eukaryota; kingdom Metazoa; phylum Mollusca; class Gastropoda; order Stylommatophora; family Geomitridae; genus Candidula; species Candidula unifasciata. The sequence continues at coordinate 1,402,349 of CAJHNH020000668.1, forward strand.
CTTTCCCACAGTCACGATAATCTCCATTTTTCTCCTTCTCATGAAATGACCGATGAATGTAGATTATCTCCTTCTGATGTGAGCAATTGGTCATGTTTTTTTTTTTTGTAACAATTGCTCTCAAGACATCGTCATTACTCTTTTTTAATTTGTCCAGGATTTTCTCATCATTCGTCTATACAACCACATCTCTGCAGTTTCCACATAATTTAGTAAGTCAGAATACAGTGTACATTTGTGATCCTCCATTTAATACAGACTTTAGAGGGACGCAAGAAGGTTACAAGGGAGGCTTCAAGCAGTTTTTAAAGTGAGTGTGCATGTGTACTTGTAAGCATTTGTACTTGTAATTATACCAACATTTTGTGTTAGTTCAATTCTAAATCAAATTAAAAAAAAAATTTACCAAGCAAAACGAAAATGACACTTTTCTTGTTATGAGCAGTTTGTACACCTATCGTAAACAGATCTTATTAACATGATAGCACGCGCATTTAATTATAGCTTAAGAACACATTCTGACCAAAACGTATCTCCATACTTTCTGTTTCACTTGTTGCAGAATGAATTGTCCTCTGTTTATTTAAATTTTTTTTTTTTTGGTAAAGTGGTTCTTGCCATATACTCAAGGGGCGTGGGGGTCCTTGCCATATACTCAAGGGGCGTGGGAGTTCTTGCCATATACTCAAGGGGCGTGGGAGTTCTTGCCATATACTCAAGGGGGGTGGGGGTCCTTGCCATATACTCAAGGGGGTGGGGGTCCTTGCCATATACTCAAGGGGCGTGGGAGTTCTTGCCATATACTCAAGGGGTGGGGGTCCTTGCCATATACTCAAGGGGGGTGGGGGTCCTTGCCACATACTCAAGGGGGGTGGGGGTCCTTGCCATATACTCAAGGGGCGTGGGAGTTCTTGTCATACCCTCAATGTATTCCGTTGAAATGTCCGGGTATTATCATACTCACAGACATTAGTAAGGACGGTAGAATAAACTAAATGACCCTTTTTATGCTAACGTGGAATCGAGTATAGGATGCTAGTCTCGTATTTGTTTAGACTAATGGACACTCGATGTGTAATGTGGTCAACATCACACCGGCCGCCTTTATTTCGAAGAATTTTACCTGCTACATACTGTAGGTTGTGTCGACTTGGGAACCTTGGGTCACATTTTTAAAAAATAAATCACACTCTTTTAGAATTTGAACTCAGGACCTTCGGACCAGAGACCGTTACACGCCGCGGCTTCCAGTATACTATTTGTCCCCTGCAGGCTGCTGCTAGGGAGGTATGATATACCTTCAACACAAAGTGTCGCATTCTGGATGACACTCAAACAAGTCATCCCGCCAATCAGTCATCCAGCCAACCAGTCATCTAGTCAATAAATCATGCAACCACAGTCATCCAGCTAACAAGTCACCCAGCCAACCAGTCATCCAGCCAACCAGTCATCTAGTCAATAAATCATGCAACCACAGTCATCCAGCTAACAAGTCACCCAGCCAACCAGTCAGCTAGTCAAACCTGTCAGCAGCCAATCAACCAACCAGTCAGCAACCAGCAGCCAACCAACCAACCAGTCAGGAGCCAATCAACCAACCAGTCAGCAGCCCACTAACTAAACAAAAATGCAACCAGTCAGACAGCCAACCAACCAACCAGTCAGCAGTCAACCAACTAACCAGACAGCCAACCAACCAACCAGTCAGCAGCCAACCAACCAACCAGTCAGCAGCCAGCTAACCAACCAGTCAGGAGCCAATCAACCAACCAGTCAGCAGCCCACTAACTAAAAAAAAAATGCAACCATTCAGACAGCCAACCAACCAACCAGTCAGCAGTCAATCAACTAACCAGACAGCCAACCAACCAACCAGTCAGCAACCAACCAACCACTCAGACAGCCAACCAACTAAGCAGTAATGCTACCAATCAGACAGCCAACTAACCAACCAGTCAGCAGCCAACCAACCAACCAGTCAGACAGTCAACCAACCAACCAGACAGCAGCCAACCAACCAACCAACCAGTCAGACAGCCAACCAACCAGCCAGCCAGACAGTCAACCAACCAACCAGTCAGAAGGTCAACCAACCAGCCAGTCAGCAGCCAACCAACTAAGCAATAATGCAACCAGTCATTTAGCCAATCAGCCAAACAAAACTCTTGTTTCCCCCCGTTTCTCATCTAACCTCTTTTCTGAACCACCGCTGGTAGCAAAAACCTCATAACCAATAACCGTAAAGTTAAGCTGTGTCTTGCCCCAGATTCCACGTGCTGTGTGACATTTGCGATGTGTCTTGCTTGTCCCTACCTCTGCAACGATATCTGGGTTTATGGTCCCAAATATTGACACGGTAACAATGACAATTTCTGATAATCGCCCACCTTGTGTTGACTGGTCTATTAAAACAAGATACTAACCTAATATGCCCAACATGCCATTGACGTATGAAGCTCTTTAATTTAACTGCATCCTGACAAAACCTGAAGCATGATATCACAACGTCTAGTTTGAGAATGGAGATGGGGGCAGTCACTGCTGTCTTCCGCTTTCTTGTGAGTCAACTGTACACATATGCTATGTTTGTAACTGACCCGCAGAGCATGTTGAGAAAGCTTGAGACAGGCATGCTCCGTGCATGACTACAGAGGTCCCGGGTAGTTAGCATCCTTTGGATATTGTCTCCAGGTATGCCGGTGTGTTGGGAAATAAACAGGAAGATAGGCTGGCCGGTTCTGCACCACTTAGTGGTGAATTGATGTATGGCAAGCCAGATGTTGCGATGGCCCTTTGGGTGCGAGTGAACAGCATGGAGTCACAGATAGATCATTATTGTCTGATGTGAATAGTGATACGAGGAGTTACGACTCAAGGGAAAGGCGGGACGGACTTACAATCAAACAGATTCTTAATTCAACCTTTAACTGACAGTCGGACACACAATAACTCAAAGAGCCACTGTCTGGACGGTAGTCCAACAAGAATCAATGGCAGATATCCCTTTCAATCGTATCAAGTAGTTATACTGGGGCAGCCTGGCTCTCTAGCGTTATTAGCTAAACCGGATTGCGCTGTGACCGGGTGACGAACTCCTTGTGGTCCGGGTTCACTCCCGGGGGTAGGCAGAAAAGCCACATTTTTTCAAGATTTACAGTATTTACGGTATGGAATCAAGGCCGAAAGGTTGCAATATCCATAATACCGAGCCTAAGGGTTAACAACTCATGGCTTCTGGATACTAAAACAAACAAATAAACTATACTGAGACACCTTGCAGGAAGTAAATTAAACATGTAACAACACTGAAGAAAGCTTCTGGTGCAATGCCAGCAAGCGAAGGAAAGTCGTTGGGTTGAGAATGTTCATTTTTTTAAATAAGGCAGTAAGGATCTCACTCTTTACGTTATTGGCAAACAAAATAAAGACGATTTTAGCATAAAACACTTGGAATACATGGGAAAGGGCGAGAAATGCCCCACATCCCATAACCCCCGCCTCCCCCTTTACAATCACATCCCAGTATCACCCACCCACCATCCACACATCCCTGGGTTAGGTCGACGTTAGTCTCCCCCCCCCCCTGACCCCGCCCATATACACACTATCTCATTTCTGATAGGTAGTTCCTGAGCCCCGTGACATTCGCACACGGTTACCGGGGTGTTCCGCAATGCCGTTGATATCGCGTGTTGTATATTTCAGTACGCCAGCGCTTTTAACACTCCAAAAAACAAAGAGAAACAGGGTAACACAACACCTCTAGATGGTGCTGCAAACTATGTCACAGGCATTGTCTTTCTTGGAATGGAAACTTCAGTGCAAGAAATCGCAGAACCCAAACAACATACCGGGACACACCTTTATTCTTCAGGAAAGTCGACTAGCTCAGCAAACTTGTGATTGAAAAGTGACCTACTTTATTTGGTGGAGACTAACATCGAACTAGTCCATCCCTGTAACCCACAGTACCCCATCCCCCGCCACCCATTTGTATTGCTAGCTGTGACAAGTTTTTTCTGTTCCAAGCAGTGTTGCCACTTTTCTTTGACCAAAAACATCCGAAACGGCGTCAAAAAATATATATAAACATCTAAATTTGCGTAGAAAACATCTAGAAAATACATCCAAATGGAAAGGGTCACAAATTACATAGCAATTGATATGACTTACCCTTTAGAATCATGTCCTTATCTTTACTGAAGTCTGCCTTACAAGATCCACAGGATAAACTTAGCTTGGATGATGAAGTTAAAGCTTCAGATCCAGAATGACTCGGTATGCGTTAGCTGTTCCAATTTCTTTTAATACACAATCAGGGAGCTGATAAGTGGAACAGCCTTTTGCTACTCTTATCAGGCCGAATTGTATTGTCAGGATAGCATTTAGGAGGTCAAATTGCATCCTGTTTCTTAGGTTAGATTTGATAAATTCACTCCCAATAAAAAATATCTAGAAAAAAATCTACCATCTAATCGTCAAAAAAGCCATCTAAATGCAAGGGGAAACATCTAAATCTGGATGTAAAACATCCAAAGTGGCAACACTGGTTCCAAGTTTCTGGAGCATCGGATTTTATTTCTTTCACGTATCTCTATATAACCTTGACCTTCTGCAACGGTCGCGGCCTATTTTGGAAAGCTGCCAGATGGCCGCGGCTTTCTGACAGCACACATGCCTTTCAAATTCTGACAGTACACACTATCTTCATATTTCGCCAGCGCACAGTATCTAAATGTTCTGGCATCACACAGCATCTAAATATTCTGACAGCACAGCGTATCTACATATTGTGACAGTATCGTATCTACATATTCCAGCAACATACACATCTAAATATTATGACAACCTACAACATGAAAATATACTTACAGCACATAGTATCTACGCAATCTGAGAGCACACCGTGTTAGCATATTTTGACAGCACATCAAATCTACATGTTCAGTCAATGAAACTAACTATCAATCAGATAGCCAATTTAATAATTTTCTATTAGATTACAATCTAACAACCAGCCAGACAGTATCAGCCATGCAAGCAACGAACGAACCAGCTAGTTAACCAACAAACCAAGACAGACAATGAACAACTCAGGCAGCTAACTCTTTAGCACTCGATGAGTTATGAGTTAGATTATCTTCACAGCACTCCGGACATATTCACAGGCGCTCAGATTCCCCTCTCAGCATATTCATCAGCGTCGTGCGGTTAATAGTACCAGTCCTATGTTGGTTAAAAAGACTTCGTATGCGTCCAGTGTGCTTCTCATGCTTGGCTGTGCCGATCTTTACTCCCAATTCGCGTATTCTTAGAAGTGATGTGGACACATTGCTTCCAGAATCCTCAGAACGTTCTATCTCTCTCAGGGCAACGACAATGTCTGCGTGATCCATGGGCCGGCCATCTTTAATTAATGCAGCTCTCTCATTACCAACAATGCCTCTATACCCAGGGACGATGCGGACACTATGCCTCGAGACCACACAGCCTCCTGCAGATTCAGAAAATTAGGAAGTACTTGCTGGGATTAATTGTATGTGCTTCTACTGATCTTTGTTACTGCTGCTTGCATCAACAATGAACAGCATTTCTGGTAATCTGGTAATCTGGTAATCCTAGTTTCAGCTTCATAGCAAACGGGTCACCCCATAGTTGCTCCGCTCCTGTGCCAACGAAAAACACACGTAGCTCACAGTGTCACGCCATGCACTCAACTCAGAAGCTGGGCGACGAAACTATATCCTTCCAGTCTACAAATGGAGCAAAAATGCAACGGCCACCGCCTGGCAGAAGCAAAAAAAAAAAAAAGAAAAAAACATTTGCCACGGCTTTTAAAAAAATGTGGCTGTGCCTAGCATCCATTTTGACCCGAAGCATTATGTGAGGGTTAATTAACGGTCACCCCAGCAGTACCCTCACTGTTAGCTGGGGAAGGGACTTAGGACATAACATCCACCAGCAGGCGTGGCCCCTACAACGACCTGACTGCCTTTTTAACGACTGTTCCCCCAACAGCCATGCAGTTCTTTGGCACGAAGGAGACACCTTGAACTTGGGTTTCGGAATGCCGACTTCCTACAAGATGTTATTTTATGTTTTGTTATCACAATCGACGTCACTGCACATTGGGCATACCCATGCGTGCGCAGTCCTCCGAAAATTTATTGTGCCATACTGTTTGTAATAGCATTTCTTGCGGATGCCTTACGAATTAAATGCATGTGCAAGTTACCGGCTTTCTTGAGACATTGTTGTCTCTAGATCAAGTAAAAAGAGGTCAACGGATATTTCCGTTTTTGTGAAGTCCGGAGGCCGTCATAATTTTTGTTCACTGTTCTTATCAAGACTTGACGCTAGCCTGCGGACAGGTAAGGTTGTGAGTAGGGCCCTGATGCTACCGAACTTTTGTCCAAAATGACATTGACCACTAGGTCGACCCAGCCTTGAATAAGTCCCAGGTGGAGTCATGGGAAGTAAAGGCGACAGGCGTGATGCTGACCAAAACACACACTAATCGCCGATTGCTCTATAAAATAAGGGTCTAACATGAAGGCGTAGAAAAAGGCCCTTTTGTTTTACCTTTTTTTTTCTTTATAAAGTAGATGTATACACGAAGTAAACTACAGTTGCAATAGCTTGCAACATATTTTAATAAACGATATATAATTTGTTATCAAGAAGCACAATTGTAACTGTTATTGCAGACAAACACACTTCTGAACTCTGGCCTTGTCCCAGAACTTGAGTTTTGCGTACATATCCGTTTTACAGATCTGGCTTATTTGTATGCAGACAATTGGTTCCTCGCCTCTCATGCAGATGTACTCTGAAATCCAAGAAAATACCACTTGTTATCGCCTTTTACGACATGTTTGTTAGGGGTCAGTGGGTATATCCTTTTTTTCTCCCTAAAATGGGGGGCCTGGAATCCACACAGAGAATATGATATCTTAAATCCAATACTGACCTAGTTATGGTGAGGGGAAAAAAGGGAGGGGGCAGGGGGAGGGGTGATAGCCCAGGTAATGAAACATTTTTTGGGCTCGGCAGTTGGGGCAAGGGATGGGGGTAGATTTTGCTAGTTATGCAGTTTGTGGCTTTGGGTGGGTGTTTATTAGGATACATCGTACTGTTGAAGAATTTTCTGTTGTTATCTTTCTATATAGTTGTTGGTCTGCCTCTTGGTCTACGTCTCTCTCTCTCTCTCTCTCTCTCTCTCTCTCTCTCTCTCTCTCTCTCTCTCTCTCTCTCTCTCTCTTATATATATATGGGTCTTATATAGTGGTGTCATCTAACGGTTGGAGAATACAGCTAATATAAATTAGGTGCATATATAATTCAATGAATGTAGAGAAACCACGCAGGAACAACAGGATAGATAATCGGAAGTAGACTTATAAAGGAACAGCTAAAATAACAAAGGCAGGTCGAAAAGGTCATCTCGGATCTTGTGACCTTCTCGCAGGGAGGAAAGGTGATTCCCTGTAGGTATCGATACATGTTACTCTATGGAGGTCGATACCAACATTATTCTTGCGCAACAATCGTCTTTTTTTTTATTTGGAGGGAAAGGGGAGGGGACAGGTAATTCTGATGGTTTCATAATTCCTTCTCAAATCGTGTTTAAACTCTTTCCTTAACTCTCTTGGGATAAACACAATTATATATTTATATACATCTAGCCAGGAGTCTAACACCCACCACAGGCTTAGTAGTTATCGTCATCATCATCATCATCATCAGTGTTGGGGAAAATGAACAAGCGGACAGATTGGCTGCAAAATACCCCGTTCAAGAAGTTATAACTAGGCACCCGTAATGGTTACTAAAGCTGGTGCCATCTGCAGTCCGGTGTGGGTAAAACTGACAGTTTTCATCCTGAACCTCTTGATTACCGATGAAAAAGTAAGTAAAGGATGCCTTTCCACATTTACAGACGTACTGGGCATTAAGGGCTAGACCTATATTTTATAGACCAACCGGCATTCGGTGGCTTATGTGGTCAACATCATACCGGCCGTCTTTACTTCCCAGGACTCAAGGACCCATTTGTCGCTGGGTTGACGTGGAAAGCTGGGTCATAAAAAAAAAAAAAGTCTGGCGCCGTCAGGACTTGAACCAACGACCTTCAGATCCACAGACACCTAGCCTCTACGCCACGGGGTCTCCTGATTACTGACTGATTAGCGCAAAAACTCTTTTAACAGTTGAAATACGCTCTCTCTCTCTCTCTCTCTCTCTCTCCCTCTCTCTCTCTCTCTCTGACTATCTGTCTCTCTGTCTCTCTCTGACCATCTCATTCTCCTACGCACCATCCTCTCTATCTTCATTCTCTAGCTCCCTTTTCTCTCTTACTTATTGACTTTTATAGGAGCTGGAATCTTGTGACTCTCTTTGGGAGCTATCCACCTCTCTGGTCGAAGGAGACCAGTCAGTTCTTTAAAACACGCTCTATGAGTCTCTTACAACAACAACATGTCGGGCTGTGCTGCTCTCAAGCGATAGGAAAGCTGCCGTTACACACTGCCTCCACCTGTATACTTTGAAGGGGCCGAATGTAAGACAGGCCTGCGTGCCTAATTTGTGACCCTTTACAAATAAATTTTTTTCGTCGTTCGTTCTCATACCGGATGCAGTCACGCTGTACGTGAAGCTCTCTTTCTCTCTCTCTCTCTTTCTCAAACACACACACACACACACACACACACATATATATATATATATATATATATATATATATATATATATATATATATATATACATATATACATACATATTTCCCACATGCAACTTAAACAAGGCATCGACCCCTTATTCCAACCCCATTGCTCACCGTGTTCCTTGCAAGAAAGACATCAACGAGGACAACTCTGTTTACTCTGTGAATTCTACAAAGCATTCACATTTACCTCCCCTAAGTATCACCAGCTGAACAAATACCAAACTCTATCAAAAATGCCGGTGCGTGGGTGGAGGCCCACGTTAATGCCTCGTGAGTGCTAAATACCACTTCAGGATGAACGTCTTCGCGACTGGGTGCGTTTCAATACCTGGGTCTGAAAAATCTGCAGTGGAGTGTGCCAGCTAGAGGTGTCTACTCAGCGACTCACAAAACGTACCTACCTCATGTTTTGCACGTGAGACAGTAGTCGACTCCAGATATTTGATGAAAAATCTGCTCACTGGACAAGACGATTCGGTGGTTCAAGATTGTTTTTCTCTTCTGTACAGATCGCTGCTTCTACAGAAACGTCAGTCGATTTCTCAGTGCTTAATACTCGTGTTCTTGGGAAGCGATTAGTTCAGGCAAATGGGTTTGTTCGTGTTTTAATGGACTCGTGTGTCTGTGTATTTGCGCTCGCGCGTGTGTGGTTGTGTATGTGTATGTGTGTGTATATGTGTGTGTGTGAAAAAAGTGGGGGGGGGGGGTAGAAGTGTTATTAGTGCATATTATATTTTCTATTAAAACACACACACACACAACGAATTTTAGTTATATGATATACTTAATACTGACGGAGATAAATATAGGTCCAGAAATATACGTTAACTTGTACGACTATATTTACATATATATGCTGTAATATATATGTATACATATATAATTACATTTATAGACTTTATACTTTAATGATTGTTGACTAACGAAAGGACTGAATCGTTTACGCATAGTTTGCAGCTGACAAGAGTTGATTTGTTTCCGCACATACCGTATTGTTGACAGAAATATGGAATTATTTGTGTGGATATGGTGGTTGACAAAGTATACATTCGTAGGGATCCCCTCTGATTTACACGGGAAAAGTTAAGTTGTTCGTCTATCACAGGTGATGAGGATCATTCTTTGTTTCATCCGTCATTAAACTATAGTCGAGTTCTGTGAGTCCTGGGGTGTCTTTTAAGCCCAATTTGGGCTCGGAAGGATCTAGAACATTTATGTTCATGTTCATTTGACGGATCAAGATCAAGGCATACAGGTGTAACCCTTAAGTGCTCCGTTCTATTTCTAACTCAAGCCTGAGTCTGAAGAATTTCAGCGCCGTGCACGAACTCCGTTACACCGGCGAGGATCCTGGAATATTTTGGGTAGATTTTTAACTCCAGATTTTGCTAGAACAGCGCAGTGAGGCTACTCTTTTCGAATTCCAACTGCCAAGGAATTTTTTTACGTGCACAAGAATACACATGGGCGTCCGATCTTACTACCCAAAGACCAGGGGAAAATACTAGAAGTCCACGTGAAAAAAATCCCTGCCTTCACCGGGGCTTGAACCCGGGACCTCCAGCACTCGAGGCGGATACAATACCTCGAGACCACTCAGACCCTTCCCCTTCACCATCTAGAACATTTATGACAAATACAAGATAGGGATTTATGGGGATATGTGTGGTTTACAAGGGAAACATTTATGGGGAAATGTGTGGTTTACAAGGGATACGTTTATGGGGATATGTGTGGTTTACAAGGGATACGTTTATGGGGATATGTGTGGTTTACAAGGGATACGTTTATGGGGATATGTGTGGTTTACAAGGGAAACATTTTTGGGGATATGTGTGGTTTACAAGGGAAACATTTTTGGGGATATGTGTGGTTTACAAGGGAAACATTTATGGGGATATGTGTGGTTTACAAGGGATACATTTATGGGGATATGTGTGGTTTACAAGGGAAACATTTATGGGGAAATGTGTGGTTTACAAGGGATACGTTTATGGGGATATGTGTGGTTTACAAGGGAAACATTTATGGGGAAATGTGTGGTTTACAAGGGAAACATTTATGGGGAAATGTGTGGTTTACAAGGGAAACATTTATGGGGATATGTGTGGTTTACAAGGGAAACATTTATGGGGATATGTGTGGTTTACAAGGGATACATTTATGGGGATGTGTGTGGTTTACAAGGGAAACATTTATGGGGAAATGTGTGGTTTACAAGGGATACGTTTATGGGGATATGTGTGGTTTACAAGGGATACGTTTATGGGGATATGTGTGGTTTTCAAGGGAAACATTTATGGGGATATGTGTGGTTTACAAGGGAAACATTTATGGGGATATGTGTGGTTTACAAGGGATACATTTATGGGGATATGTGTGGTTTACAAGGGAAACATTTATGGGGATATGTGTGGTTTACAAGGGAAACATTTATGGGAATATGTGTGGTTTACAAGGGAAACATTTATGGAAATATGTGTGGTTTACAAGGGAAACATTTATGGAAATATGTGTGGTTTAAAAGGGATACGTTTATGGGGATATGTGTGGTTTACAAGGGAAACATTTATGGAAATATGTGTGGTTTAAAAGGGATACGTTTATGGGGATATGTGTGCTTAACGGTGGATACATTTATTGATATATATATCTAATTGTCGAAATGTGTAGGTAGACGGTGGGAGTATATCAATCCCTACGTTACAGTAAGTCAGGATTTATTCTTTTCATTGATGATTTCTTTTTTAACCAGGGCTTTTTTTTTTTCTAGAGAAAATTTTTTTTTTTAAAGTGCCTTTCCTAGCCGCAAAGTGTCTTCTATAGTGGCACTGAAAGTATGGTGCCCAAAAAGGTGCCTGTTCTGTATTTTGTTTCGTGCTTTCGAGGAGAAAAAGTCCAGCTTTTAACTAGTTAATCACAGCAAAGGTAAGACCATTGTATCAGTTTCCAAACTGGGTATTGCTTCCTCGATCATTAGCCTAGAGTTTTAGCTAAGCAAAAGTAAAGTACCCTTTACCTCGTTCTCAGGCGTACTGGGTATGTAGGTTTGCATATTTAGATTTTTTTTATCATTATTATTAATACTAACAGGGATATACATATCACACGACAAACAGTATTGAAAAAGATTATATAATTAGTCAGATGTTCACAGTTGTTCAAGGTATATCTGATTGTTGGTCAGGATACATTTGTCGGGAAAGCCTAGCTGGTGACCAGACACACATTTATCCGCTCTTATTTTAGAGTGCTATTGTTAGAGATAGATTAACTCAACACAGCTGACACAATATAGTCATCTCAGAAACACGAAATCCCTGTTAATGGGTTAATTTTTCTCCCACCTAAACATGACATTTTATTTCACCAGGATTTGTAGCAATTAGTGCTTCTGTCAGCTGTTGACGATGTTGACCATTCCCTGGTTTGTTACTAAAACATTTCAAGATTTGTTCCGTCTGACACCCGTACCCGTAGACAATCAGCCACAACAACTTCAGCAGCGCTTGCTAGAGCTAGAAAAACAGCAGCAGCAGCAACAGTCTCCGCTGGAAAGACAAACACAGACGCAGCTACAGCAGACGCCATTGAGCCAAACATTAGTCCAACAACAACAACAGAGTCAGGTTAAACATACGCAGGTACAACAGCGACAACAGCAACAAATTCCGGTCAAACAACCACAAGTACAGCAACAACAGACTAATGTTAAACAAACACAAGTACAGCAACAACAGACTCCATTGAAACAAACAATAGTCCAACAACAACAGACTCCTGTGAAACAAACAACAGTCCAGCAACAACAAACACCTGTGAAACCAATACAAGTCCAACAACAACAAACTCCGCTTCAACATCAGCAAGTCCAACAACAACAGTCACCAGTGACACCGACACAAGTCAAACAGCAGGAGACGCCGCTGAGACAAGCACTAGATCAGCAACATCAAACTCATCAGGGACGGACTACAGCATCTTCACCTGCACAGGAAACTCAGTTACACAACGACCTGATTCAGCAGAAGGCATCAAACGTGCAGAACTTGACTCCGCCCAAAACGCCGGCCTCGGGTGTGAGTACAGATTCTATCCAGACTAAGGTAAACCCGGCACAGCACACCGCTCCTGAGGTGAGAGAGCTACATTCTTTTGCTACTTCTCAACTCGCCGAAGGTAAGCAAATATTTTACACGCAACATACTCTTTTAAGCTAAACAAATTTAACGAATAGTATGAAGTTAGTTATCAATGAAATGTTGTTTTAACAAAATACTCGTATTATTTTATGTTGTCAGCTTCCATTTTCGTTCTTTACCAGTTTTAGTTTTTATTTCGCTTCGTTCATTATCAGTCAGCAGACCTTTTACAGAACATCCTTCTTGTCAAGGCACTCATGTATCTCTCTTTCTCTGGCCAATTCTCCAGCCCTGTGTGTGCTTTCTTCATTACCACTGTATCTTCAATATCTTGTACTCACTTTCGGCAAAGTTTGTCTTCTCCTCTTTTCATGGAAACTGAATCTTTAATCGTGTTTCTCTTCAGGCCACCATAATGTTTAACATGACCCAAAAATACCCGCCTTGTTCACACCAGCGATTTTCGTAATAAATGGGAAACCCAAAAAAAAAAATGTGGACAGCTTCAGCCTGCCACTGGTGCTTGGCTTTAACTGCGTCCTTGGTTCTGTGCTGTGTTTAGTTTTGTTCTTTTGGTTCATATTTCTTTGCTCGACCATCTTCTTCCGACCAGTGCCTTTTGGTTTCTGCGCTGTCACCTCGAAGTCGACAAGTCCGCGACCCAGCGGGTCCACACATAAGGCCCTTTTCAGGGACCCACATCTTACATATTTTTGGTGCTTTTATTTTTTTCGCATCATGCATGTGCTTGTGCGTTAGCCTTTTCTTTTTTTTCCGGCGGAGCATTTCTGTTTTGGCCTTTTTTTTAAATGCAGGTTTTCTTCCTACCGAAAATGGTAAAGATGTAGTTGAAAAATAGAAAGGAAGCCTAGAAGGTGTTTGGTGAAATGTAGGCTTTTTGGGAAATGAATGAAGTTAGGTCGGGGGAGTGAGGGAGACTGATAGCTTGCTAGGCTTACCGTAGCGTAGAGAGTGTCTTGCGTTGGTCGTCGCCTTGATTGGTTCCACTTCAGTGCAGCATGGTCGGTCGTCTACTATGTTTATGCTGGATACATATCCCTGCTTGTTGTTCTGCTTATGTACTGTTTAATCAGTTTCTGAACAGCTGGTCAGTTTCCGACCTGGAGGCATGTTTTGGTTGTCATTTGTTGGTTTGTTGCTAGGAAGTAACTAATCAGCTCCTTCCTGTGGTTATCGTGCTTTTTGCAAGATAACAGGTAGTGCTTGCTGGTGTTGTACTCCGCGCATTCAGTACACATAGGGCTGCTGGATTTGTTTTTCCAGACGCCCAGCCTTAGTCTCCAGAGTTTGTTGACTAGTGGAATTTTGGTGGGTTCCTTGTTCTGGGACTTTAGGCTGGGTTCCTTAAGTATTCTAAAGGCGTGTCTTCCCTTATTACTGTGTTTCCACTGCGAAATCCACTCGCCGTGGATATACTTTTTGATGAGTGATTTGCAATCATCCTTGCCTAACCCGACATCAACTATGTGCAGGCTCTGCAGCACTTTTTTGGCCGCCCGTTCTACCCACTAATTACCTGGTATACCCTTATGTGCTGGTATCGTGATAACTGAGACGTCTCATCCCTTTTGTTTTAGTTTGGTGTTCGATTCTAGGATTAGCTCCTTGATGTCGGGTCTGCTGCACTTGTTGAGTCCTTTCAGGGCCTGCACTGATGACAGGGAGTCCGTGAAGATACACATTTTTGCCGGGGGGGGGGGGAGGGGGGGGTTGTCCGCCGCTCTTTCTAGTGCCTTGAGGATACCGACCAGTTCAGCTGTGCATACCGCTGTGTTGTCTGGCAGTCTGTTGCTTGTTTCTATCATTCGAGTAGGGAAGACTATACCGGCACCAGCCTCTCCATTCTCGTTTTTCGAACCTTCTGTGTAGACTGCTAGGGACTCGGCCGGTTGGTTGTTTATGTGGTTTTCGGCTAGTCTCCTAGCTTCGTTGGGCTCTGTGTTTCGGGAGATTAGTTTGGTGAGACTGGTGACTAAATTCCCACGGGGGCACGGTCCGGGTAAATTTTCTGTGGTGCCTTATATCGTCCGCTATGTCCACGTACTCAAACTCCCTGGCAGTGAGCCATGCTGTCGGTCTTCTGAGCTTCTGGATAGGTTTCGTCATACTTTCCCATGGGTATTGGTTGGGCATGAAGGCCTTGGTGACTGGTTAGTCAGGTATGCAGGCCTGTGCTCATCCAGTAGCTAAGGGTTAGTTGTTTTCTCACCAGCTTTGGGGGAGGGGGTGCCTAGGACGACTTCCATAGCTTCTCTGCAGGTACTTCGTCCAACGCCTACGATAGTCACGAGCGATTGGCCTTGGATGCTGTCGAGTTTTTTCAGGGCGTTGTCGCTTGCCGCACCGTACACTATGGAGCCGTAATCTAGGTTCCCCCTGATGAAAGCCTTGTAAAACGTGACCATCGTTTTCGTGTGAGCTCCCCATCCAGTTCCTTTGATTACTCTTAGAATGTTGCAGTATTGTTTACATCGTTCTGCTGTTAGTTGAACATGCTTGCACCAGCTGAGTTGCTGGTCGAGCATCATGCCTAGGAATCTGGCATGGGGTTTTCTCTCGATGGTTTGGCCATTTATAGTTATCCGCTTTCATATGGGTCGTATCTTCTTACCCGTTTTGGATTGAAAATCATCATGACCGATTTGGCCGCGTTGATTTGGAATCCCTATTTCTGCATCCAAGCGCCGACGTGATTTATTTCGGTTTGTAACCTGTTGCATGCAGCACGGCCAGCTCCAGATTTATATAAAAATCTGGAGCTGGCCGTGGCGTGCAGTTACAACTTTTTGGTCGCTGCACCATAGAGCACAGTCATCCGCTAATTGGGACAGTTCGACTTCAGTGTTGGAGATCGCCTCGCTCATATCATTTACTAAGATGTTTAAGATCATAGGGCAGATAACTGAGCCCTGGGGGTACCGTTTTCCTGTATGTAAGAAGTGGATTCTTCGTTTCTAACGAGAACAGAGAATATTTTGAAGAAAGTTCTTATATACTGCAGCGTTCGGCCCTTGACCTCTACTTTGTGGAGCTTGGTTATCGCTGCCTCCCTCCAGCACTGATCGTACGCTGGTCCATTGTGCATCTTTCGGCTCTGAATCCTGATTGAGTAACACTGAAGATTTTGTTTTTCTCCATATGTAATGCGATTCTGTTTTTAACGACGGTTTCCAATATTTTTCCCAGGTGGGAGGTGAGCGAAATCGGGCGGTACGAGTCGACTGTTTGTCTGGCTTAAGGATGAGTACGACTGTTGCCCGTTTCCATTGTTTAGGGATTACGCCACCCCGCCACACTAGGTTTAATAGATCTGTTATGGTCGTGAAAGTTTTCACAGGAAGCATTTTTAGGATTGCGTAGCTCAGTATATCTGGACCCGCCGCTGTGTTAGACTTTTCGTGGGTGGCTGAGACGATTTCGTGTACCGTGATGTCTGCATCCATGTAGTTCGGAGTATCTGCAGTATTCGGTGGGAGTTCTAGTACGTCTCTGACTTGTCTCCGTCTGGCTATTTCCTTATCTCCTGCTTTCTCATCAGAGCTGACATAGTAGAAATGTCGACCGAATAATTCAGCTTTTTCCTTATCTGATATCGCTATGTTAGTAAACTTTAAGGTCGGGATCTGCTTCCTCTTCCCTACACCCCGTATGGCCTTTATTTGGCTCCATACTGCGCTCGACAGGGTGATAGGTGTGAGGTTCTGGCAGAACGTCCTCCAGTTGGTTTGTTTGGCTTTTTAAATGGCCCTATTAGCTTTATTTCTCTCTACTTTGTAGAGATCACGGTCGGCTTCTGTTCTGGTGCTTCTGAATCTCTGGAGGGCTTTCTTTATGTCTGCATGTGTTGTTCTGCACAGTTCGTTCCACCATCCTGTTGATTTCTTGCGCCTTTCTTGGTTTGGTTCTGGTCTTCCCTTAGTCGCACCTGTTAGTTTCACAGGCATGTTTTTGTTTTGAATGTGTTTTATCGCAATTTTTAGGATCGTTTCTGTGATTCTTGTTGCGTAATCGTCTATTCCTTCATCACGGAGTGCTCCGAGTTCAGTCTCACTAATCTCGCTCTGAAATGAATCCCATCTCGCTCTTTTAAGCATGAATTTGGGACGAAGATTCTCTGCGTTCTGTAGGGGTACCGCTCGTGTGGATATAACGATCGGCAGGTGGTCAGAACTAGAATCTTCTGACACAGTCCATGTGCACCCGGCCAGCTCTGGAGTGGCCAAGGTTATGTCCACTGCTGTCTCTCTTTGTCCCGGGCAGGAGCTAACTCTGGTTATAGAGCCATCGGTGAGTACCGTTAGGTTGTTAGCCTCAATGAACTCGACTATTATTGTGCCGGCTCGTCTGCTCTGAGTTCCCCCCATAGAGGATGGTGTGCGTTCTGATCTGCCAAGATCAGCATATTTGCGCTCATTCGCTCCTGTAAAGCTTTCGCATCTCTTTCATCAAATCTACCTGATGGGCTGTAGATGTTTAGGATACATAGTTCTCGGTTGTCGACTGCTATCTTAGCGTCAACTGCTTCTAGATTAGCTGTTGAGAACGCTTCAAGCTCGATCAGTACCCAGTTCTTGTGGATCAGTAGCGCGACCCCGCCTCCTGCTTTTTCGGTTGGCCTGTCATATCTGAGTGTGTGATAGCCAGGGCTATTGAATTTGTCGCTGGCTTTTAAGTGGGTTTCCTGCAGGGCGTAGATTGTATTGTTGTCACCCAGGGTATTCATCACGCCTGGGAGGTTTTTCTTAATGCCACTGCAGTTCCACCGGATTATTTGTAAACGGTTATCGTTCATAATGGTTTGGTATTATGCGGGTTACAGGTTTAAGGTTCGTTTCGTTAGGTTGTGCCAGCTTCTGGGTCTGAGAATTTCGCGGAGTCGTCGCTAGTCATGCTTGAGTTGGGACCCTTTTTGGCGTAATACATATTCTCGAAATCTTTGATTCTTTTGACTGTGTTTTCATCGGCGATTTTCAAAAACTTATTGAGAACCGGTTCTGTTACGGGACCCGTCTTTGATGAGTGCTCACTGGTGTTTAGTGCTTCCTCTACGTTGGTGATTTTGGTTTGGTTGTCTTGGTTTAGTTTTTTTTTTTAGCTCACTGATCCCCTCTTTCACCTCTTTTAGCTCCTTTACCAGTTGTGATCCGTTTTGTCGGCGCCTCTCTTTTTCGATGAGAAGCTCTCTTTTAAGGCTCTGAAACGCTTAACCGCTTCTGTATGCTCGTTTGGTGGTTGGCTGCTGGTTGGTGGCGCTGTCGTAGCTAGGTACTCTACCTTTTTTGAACTGCTCTCATTGCTGAGGCTAGTTCAAGGTTGGTTTTCGGCTGTGACTGAAAGAACTTTACCTTCTTCAGAGGGGTATTGGTAATAACTGATTTTCTCCAGGCTAGCTGCTCTTGCTTGCGTTTTAGACAGCCCAGGTATCTGGCGCTGTGTTTCCCTCCGCAGTTAGCACACTTCCTGTTTTTATTCGGTTCTTTGTAGTTTTTGTCGGTATTTCTTAGCGGGCAATCGCGGTACCAGTGGTTCCTACTGCAAAAACGGCAGATAGGTTTATTTCGGCATGATTTGAAAACATAGCCGAACCCCTGGCACTGCGTGCACTGCAGTGGCGGTGGCTCAAAGATCTCACAAAGCTTTTTGCGCCCTTGGAAGTTCAAAAAAGATGGCGTCTTCGTTCCAACTAGCGTGATTTTAATTTCTCTCGTTGGTTGGCCGTTTCTATTGGTCAGTCGAACAGCGTGGACTATCTGCCATGCCTGATTCTCTTCCCTGAGTGTGTTGAGGAGTTTGTCATCTGCTGTTAGAGCGATCCCCTTCGCAACAATGGTTGTCTCTGGAGTAGCTTTCTCCAGTCTGACTTCTATATCGTGTGGCAGTGATCGGTACACGCCTCCCTCGGTGCCGACTATTTCCTTCACAAAGGATTCTAAGCGGTCATTTCTGTCCACGATTATATAAAAACTTTCTCTTTGTTTCCGTGAAAAAACTTGTGTTATTTATTTGATGCCGACAAAGGGTTCTAAGGCCGATTTTACTTGGTTGTCAGAGAGTGACCCAAAAGATGCCGCCGTGCCCTTTGTCTGTGTTACTTTGATCTTTGTTCCCCGTATTTGCTTTGATGGCGGTTTATTAGCCGAAGCTGACGGGGTGATGATCTGGGTTTTGATAGTCCTCTTTGCCGGTTGCTGTTTGGCTGTCCCCTCTGATACTATTGTTACCTAGGAGGGTGCGCATTCTGTCGGTGGCTCCTCTCGCTGGCTGTTGTCTTCTGGGGTGCTCGGCTTGATGGTTTTAGCTTTAGGGCACTCTTCTACCTCCTGGTCGGCTATTATCGGTAAGGCTTACGTTTTTGCCCTAAAAGCCGCCTTTTTGGGACACTGTTTCGACTTTTCTCCGCGGGGATTTTAATTGTTGAACTTGGCTCCTGGGAGTTGGCTCTGGTTTGCCTCCGCGTGGTTCTCGGCGGTGTTTTTAACATTTTGGTTTTGGCTAAGCCCTAGTGAAATAGTTTTAATCGTAAACTATACTCACACTCTTGGCTCTGCTGTCGTCAGGGTGGATGCGTCGTCTCGCTCAGTTTGAGTATTTCGCAAAAGCTTGTCCTCTGCTGGGCAACAAGCCTGTTAGGAGAACCTCTTTAAAAGAAGAACTCCCAGAGTGTTCCCAACAGTATTCAAGGCTAGTGCTTAGTCTTGTGAGGCAACTAACTTTCGCTTGACAGGACGGGCTTTGTGACTAGGTAGCGAGTGCTGGCAGATCAAGCCGATTGACAAGCGATCGATACCAGTCTTCTCTTTTCCCTAGCACGTAAGTGAATTGCGGTCTGTTTATAGTGAGGCAACTAACTCTCACTGTTTTGTTCCTGAGACGACTGACATGCGGGACAACTGACTTTTAGTCAGCGTATTGATTTGTGATTTGAAACACTACAGCTTTCAGACCTAGCAGATTAAGCCGAACAAAGCAGAGATCAATACTAATCTCTGAGGGAACCTGTGTCTCTCCTCTTAAGCGAACGCTAAACTAAATTCGAGGCAACTAACCCACTCGATAACTAGACACACGAGGAAACTGACTCTCGCTGTGCACTGATGTGGCTGGCGGTGCTGCTGGTATGTGGTGGGCAGCGGTGATTGCCCCTGTTTTCCTTTTCAGGATTTCCGCCCAAGTTCATGTTAACCAGTTTCATTTAGTGTGATCATGATTCATCATTCCCTCCTCTCCAATACCTCACCGTTTCTGCTTTTTCCTCCTGAGCACTGAACTGAAGTCTGCTAAAAATGAAGTCTGCTGACAATCTTACTATAAATACATTTCATTTACTATAGAAAAGTCTCATTGCTGTACTCAGGTATTTTCCCCCAACATAGAAGAAAAGATGCCGGTACTCATCACAGTAGTCGGCTCTGTGGCTAAGTCGATGCAAACGCTTCGTAATGCCGGTGCCGAGTTCGATCCCAGCTGCGGGCCATGCACCTTGCTTTGGTTTCGACAGTGGTATCAAGAAAGCCGACCGTCCAGAATGCAATTGCAAACTATTGGGCGTAAACTTGCCTAGAAAACCCATACGGTTTTGGTTCTGCAACGTCCTGTAAAGGATTCGCAACTAACCTAACTCACCACAGTGTCTTTTACGACAGTGCTCAGCGAATGATGCCTAAAGCAAAGGTGTTCGCTGTTGTATGCTTCCTTTTTCTCCTCCTCCTTTTTCTTACTGCGTGCCGTTGCACGATGCAAAAAGAAAAAAGGTCTGGTTGTACTTTCTACTTACGTGCGTTTTCGGTGGTACGGATACCCTTTCCCTGGTTATAATGATTTTTGTCGATAAAGGCTGCTTCCAAAATGTCTGACTGTTCCTATGTGTGTGGGTTTTCCACCTTCCAAAATTCCTTTAGTTGTGAGTGACAGTTCAGTGAAATAATTCCTTCACATTGTAATTTGCCTCTTTACAAATGTGAAGCGCCAAATTGGCCTCATCACGTGTGTAAAATTACAGTAGCGAGTTTGCACATTCGCTGTTTTCTGAGTTTGGAGAAGAAAAGAAAAGCTCTGCAACATAAACCGTATCGTGTTGTAAAGATCTGCATTGTGATGTTTTTTGTTTTTTTTTAAGTGTTTATTTACGTGGATCTAACTCTTTGTTCTCATAGCAACACCTACAGCGTCACTGTCGTCTGCTGCTGACCCTTCACTTCAAACCTGTTCAAGGACAGTCGTTCTACGGAATTCCGCTTCAGGTCAGGAAAAAAATTGGGGATAGGAAGGGTGAGAGACAGACAGACGGACACATATACAGACAGCAAATTAATTTCAAGTTCTCTATATTTTCATGTGTGTATTTAATTGTGTTGGTAATGTGTCTGCATAGTGTCTGTCGGTAAGGTGGAATAAGGGTAAAATTGTAATTTTAGAGCTCAAAGTGGTCGCAGGATAGATAAAAGATATCTCTATCTATCTAATCTATCTATCTATCTATCTATCTATCTATCTATCTATCTATCTATCTATCTATCTATCTATCTATCTATCTATCTATCTATCTATCTATCTATCTATCTATCTATCTATCTATCTATCTATCTATCTATCTATCTATCTATCTATCTATCTATCTATCTATCTATCTATCTATCTATCTATCTATCTATCTATCTATCTATCTATCTATCTATCTATCTATCTATCTATCTATCTATCTATCTATCTATCTATCTATCTATCTATCTATCTATCTATCTATCTATCTATCTATCTATCTATCTATCTATCTATCTATCTATCTATCTATCTATCTATCTATCTATCTATCTATCGATCTATCGATCTATCGATCTATCGATCTATCGATCTATCTATCTATCTATCTATCTATCTATCTATCTATCTATCTATCTATCTATCTATCTATCTATCTATCTATCTATCTATCTATCTGTCTATCTATCTATCTATCTGTCTATCTATCCGTCTATCCGTCTATCTATCTATCCGTCTATCCGTCTATCCGTCTATCTGTCCATCCATCCATCCATCCATCCATCCATCCATCCATCCATCCATCCATCCATCCATCCATCCATCCATCCATCCATCCATCCATCCATCCATCCATCCATCCATCCATCCATCCATCTATCTATCTATCTATCTATCTATCTATCTATCTATCTATCTATCTATCTATCTATCTATCTATCTATCTATCTATCTATCTATCTATCTATCTATCTATCTATCTATCTATCTATCTATCTATCTATCTATCTATCTATCTATCTATCTATCTATCTATCTATCTATCTATCTATCTATCTATCTATCTATCTATATGTATGTCTGTGTGTCTAAGTTAGACACACACACACACACACACACACACACACACACACCAATGTACACATATATCAGGCACGCCTCCAAGAGAAAACATGGCGGGGAACAGGCCTATAATTGTCAAGGGATATATGGTTCCGAAAGAATTAAGCCCTTGTTTAATAGGATAATGTTAATAATAAAAATAGTAATAATTATTATTATTATGATGTTTTGAAAAGCCAAAAAATTTATAATATATTTAAAAAAAAATCTGAAATGTATGAACATAGGCCTTTGCTTAAAAAGAGGACTATAATATATGGTGGGAGATGAGGGGTGCTCAATGGGTGCGTGGAAGGGGGGGGGGGGGGTTAATGTGCTCGAGCTCTCAGATCCCTGTGTTTATTTTATTATATGTATATATGTGTGTGTGTGTGTGTGTGTGTGTGTGTGTGTGTTCATACATGTTTGCAATTAATTAATAATAGCCACTGATGGACGACAACCGTGGCTGATACTACAAAAGAGATCATGTGAGGAAATATGTAGAAATTCTCATTCATTAGACAACAGAATAATTGTAGAACTAGTGAAGATGTAGGATAGAAGTGAATCAAGGAATAGACTGCCAAACTCGAGTTCTGGAATAGGACAAAAGTCCAGACGTGGACGAACGACTAGAACTTTCCGCCGGAGTTTAAAGCCGATAAACGTTAAGAAGAAGAAGACGCCATAAACGACAAAACAGAATGACCATTACAACGATGATGCCGACGACGATATGATGATGGTACTGGTTAAGGAAAAGATTGTTTCGCCGGCCAACTCCAGACAACCCGTATCTATGCTTACCTCACCTGCCACCCCGCTATTAGATATAGGTAGCAAGTGAAACACGGTTATGTTTATCTGGTCACGTTGAAAATAGCAGGGCTCTTCCATTGCTGTAGGTAAGGTAGTCGCCGTGGCGCAGCGGCCAGACGCTCGCCTGCTGATCGGAAGGTCGTGAGTTCGCTCCCTGGCGGAGCCAGACTTGTTTTCAAAAAAATGACCTTGGCTCCCAGGTCGACCCAGCCTTGAGTGAGTACCAGGTGCAGTCCTGAGAAGTAAAGGCGGCTGGCGTGATGCTGACCACATAATCTATCTTGTGCCGTTGGTCTATATAATATAGGTCTAGCCCTATATACCCAATACGTCTGGGGGGCGTGGAAAAGGGTCCTTTACTTACTACTGTACTTCTGTTGCTGCTAGTCTACACGGGTATGCGCCACATGCACAATGGGAAGGCTGAAAAAACTTACTTCAACGGTTTGGGGGGGGGGGGGGTAGGAGGTCTTATCTTACTTATAAGTAGTATACTACACTGTGGAAGCATTAAATGTAAAAAGCAGACAATGTATATTGATCCGTACTCAAGGAAAAAAGTAAAAAGATAGAAAAACACACTTGACAATATACCCCCCCCCCCCCTTTTCCACAATAAAATATGTCAGCTGCAACTGACGACAGCGCCTCGCTGAAAATGAAGTGTAAGTATTTACAGTGTATCGATTTGTGTCTGTGACCCGCATGTGAAACTCGGCTCTTCTACGCACAGGTGGCAGGATGAGCTTTGAGTGGGCCCAGAAACAGGTGGAGCAGTTCCAGTTTGACTTCGACCAGGCTGACAAGGATAAAAGTGGGTCGCTGTCCTTTCAGGAAGTCTACGATGTCCTAAAGAAAGTGGGTTTTAAGGGTACCAAGGAAGAAGCTCAGGTGAGACTGTGACGTACCCGTAGACAGCGGTGGGCAACCTTTTTTGAGGGGTCCCCTGGCCAAATTTAGATATAACCAAACTGATTGTGGGCCATATATTTCTTTTAAGCCGTTATAAACACAACACCCAGATTTTATCATAACACAATATCTTTTGGGGATAGTATATAAACATTGCTGCACTCTTTTGATCAATAAATTTGCTGAGAAAAGAAAAACCCGACTTTTATTCAAAGGAATGTTTCCTCGTTGTAAGAAGAAGACGCAAACAATAGACTGCTCAATTTATTGCCTGACATATTTCGCTGTAACTAGTCAGGTGCACACTATAGTAACAGTTACATAAATGAAGCAAAACAGTGAATCCTTTATAACTGAAGTAAAACAACAGTCGAAAGCTACTGCATGTTTGACAAGAGCAGCCGCAATGTCAGAATCGTGTCATTCACTTATTTGCTTGATTTATGTAATTGTCACTGCTAACAGACAGATGCTGCTCCTAATGCCTGAGTCTGCCCGCATCATGTGTTGCGCTAGCAGAATCACAGATTTGGCGACACTAGTTATGATTAACACTGTTTTGGATTTTGATTTCTGGATTTTTTAAAACTCTGTCTGTGAACGTGTGTTTTTGTGTTCTGTTTTTTTTTTTTTTTTAGGCCTGATTAATGTAGTACTCATGCACTCCAGTCTCGCGGGCCAGTAAAATTGCACAGCGGGTCAATTTTGACCCGTAGGCTAAATTTTGCACACCCCTGCCTTTAGAGGGCGTAATGCTGACCACATTACCCACCGAGTGCCGATTGGTCTGTAAAAATATGGGTGCTCTTCCCATATGCCCGATGCGCCTTTAGGCGTTTAAAGGGATCTTTACGTTTTACTTACTTTACCTGCCTTTAGAGATAAGGACCTAGCATATAATGAGATACCTACAATCGAGTATCAACTAGTCAATGAAAATAAGCTAAAATACAACTTGAAATGTGACAGGAATGGGTGAATAGGACGCACACAAATACAACTGGACTAGAAAAATGTTGCTCCCTCGAAGACCAGATTTGTTGAACACCTTGGTCGGAGGAAAAGATCAGCTTGTGGAAACATGTAAATTCCACTACAATTTTACTCAAGGGCGAAAGTTCATGCGCCGCTGGATCCATAACAACCATAAATACAATCGCACGTTTTCACGAAAGTCTTTATCATTTTTTGTCACCAGTTCCACTGCAATGGCCCATACTTACGTTACACTATAAAAATAAAGATTAGTACCATAAGACCACATCGACTCCCGAGACGGCGAGAGTACTGTAGTAGCTGACCCGGTTAGCAACGCCCCACACACACACACACATACACACAATTTAATTGTCGAACTGAGAAAATCGAGGAGGGTTAGGCTCTGTATATAACTGTTGTGTGCGTTGTGGCTGTGTGCATATAAATGTGTGTGTGTGTGTGCGCGCACGCGCGTGCGTGTGTGAGTGTGTGCGTGCGCGCATATATGTGTGTAGGTGTGTGTAGGGGTATGGTGTGTGTGTGTGGGGGGGGGGGGTATGGTGTGTGTGTGTGTTTGTGTGTAAAAGAGTGAAAATCCCCAAACGGAGCTGACATTAAATATATTTCATTGTATCAGAACAGGAGCACATGCCAGATTTTTATGCTGCTAAAGCTAATTGTCTAATCTATGCAACTACATGTGTTTATTTTACTTTCAGCTTATTTTTGGTCACCTGGACTGCGACAAGGACCAGAAAATTACAAGGGATGAGTTCAAAGCTGCCCTCAATAATTTGCCCCGTCTGTCAATCAAGTGAGTGCAAAGGTTACATTTGCGTTTGATAGTAGGTAAAAGTAATGTTTCGATCCCCCAGATCTCGCCCATATACAGAGTAACTCACTTCTGATTGGTAGACCTTGAGCCATGTAACATTGGCACTAGGTTACGGGGATGCCGTTGATATCGCGTGTTGTATATTGCAGCACACCAGCGCTGTTAATACTCCAAAAACATCGACAAACCTGGGTCTAACACAATTCCCCTAGAGATTGCTGCAACCTATGCCACAAGCATTCTCTTTCTTGGAATAAAAACGTAAATGCAAGACAACCCAGAAAGCAAACAACAAAGCGGCACACCCGTAACCTACAGGAAAGTAGACCAGCCCAACAAACTTGTAAATGAAACGGTACCTACTTTGTTTGGGGGAGACTAACTTAAACCTAACTTTTTTGTGTGTGTGGGAGTTGGTAACAGTAGCTGATAATGGTACACATACTGCTAATGTTATATATTTCGTTAGTCAATTATTTATAGTATACTATGTAAATGCTTCAATTTTCTTCATCATCCTCATTCACATCCAGTTATACCGTTACATGGCACATAGGGCTCGCAGTCTAGTCTAGTCTTCCACTTCCTTTTATCATATGTAGTCTGTTAGATATCATTGCCGGAAAAATCTTCAGCACTTTTGGCCTTCCTTGTCAACTTCGTCACTGGTTTTTTCTTGCACATCCACATTTCCTCCTTCCGTTTGATTCCCATTTTAGTGCCGACTTGGTAATTTCTGTTTGGTAATTTTCTGTCTTGGAAGTCGCCATGGCGGAGCGGCTAGACGTTTGCCGCTGATCGGAAGGTCGTGGGTTCACTTCCTGGCCGAGCCAGACATTTTTCAAAAATGACCTTGGCTCCCAGGTCGACCCAGCTTTGAGTGGGTACCGGGTGCAGTACTGGGAATTAAAGGCTGCTGGCGTGATGCTGACCACATCACCCATCTTGTGAGCATTGGTCTAGCCCTATATGCCTAAAGGCGTTTAAATGGGTCCTTTACTTTACTTACTTTTACTTATTCTCTGTCTTTTCTTCTGGGGATGTGCCTAACATACTGTCATCTTCCTTGCATTAGAACTGACGTTACTAGCGGCTATCCAGACATTTGTCTCGCTTAATTTATAACTACAGGTATGTACTAGATCAATATCATGATCATGTGTCTTACCATATGATTTGAGCTTTTCACTTCTATCAAAATACCCCAGTTCATAGTGTTCATATTAATTCTTTGGCTCTCCTCCGAACTTCAACCCGATATTATGGCGGCCATAAAATATCCTTACGGGGCTCAGGCATATGTAAAATGCGGACTTTTTGCCAAGGAACAAATCGCGGCAAAACTAGGATTACTTGACAATTTCAAGAGACGCAACATTGCAGACGATAGTAGCAGACGATAATAGCGACCGTTGACAATCACGAGCGTTTCTGCAGACGATAATAGCATGCGCAAAACGCGTTTAAACTCACCGCCTCTATCCCCCGCGCCGCTACCTGCGTCGCGGATGGGGGGGGGGGAGCTGAACTAGGTGCCTGGGACTCACGAGCAAATTAATTGGAGGAAGTTGCAGGAGATGCGGTAGCTGCTGCTCATGAGTCCCAGCCATCTAGTTTAGCCCCCCATCCTACGGGGATACGGTCGGCGGTGAGGCATAGTCACAGAAACAGGTCCGCAAGTAACATATCGCTGAGACCCTGTTAGAGCATTTGTTTCGTTATACGGAGCCGGCATATTTTTAATAGAACTGAGCCCCGTAAGGATATTTTATGGCCGTCATAATATCGGGTTGAAGTTCGGAGGAGAGCCAATTCTTTTGATGGGATTCTTCCATGCCACTTTCTTGTATCACCCAGCATCATTTCTCTCAGTCTCTGCCTCATGTATAGCTAATATTTCCATTGAAATGCTTCAGCCATGTGTGTGAACACTTTGAAAACCCCTCGATGTTTTTTAAGTACATATTTATACATTTTTTATTACTTCAATTATGTTATTATATGTATTTGCCAGTCAGTTCATTATCGTTATTATTATTGCCTTAAACAAAGCCTCAACCTCTTAAGTCCCCCCCCCCCCAGGTAATTGTATGGAGCTGTCACCCCTCCCCAACCACAATTATTTTGTTGCAGCGGTGTCCCTCTATATATGCATGTTAACATACATTGTTTTCATGCTTTTCTTCCAGCATGAATCCTATTATATATAGATGTTACCCACAATATGATAAGTAAACTTACAGTTAAGTGTATATGACTCTTAAATAAATTAGTCCACACACAAATTTCTGAATTGCAACATTTTTGTCCTTCAGAGAGTTTGTCCTCCGGAAGACCTTCTTGAAGCTGGACAAAGATGGCAGCGGATACTTAACTAGGTCAGAGATTATAGATGCTACAAAATCAGAAGCAGGACTGGAGATTGCTCCAGAGAAAATTTCTGATCTCTTGATTTATCTGAGCAAGGAGGATAAAGATGAAAAGGTAAAAAGAAGAAAGTAAAGACGTACTAAGAGAATAATACAGCCCACACACAATGATAGTATGTGCAATGGATGTATCATGTGTGTATGCATACTATATATATATATATGGTAATGTTAGTTTCAGCTTCATAGCAAACGGGTCACCCAATAGTTCCTCCGCTCCTGTGCCAACGAAAAGCACACAGTATGTTCACCACAGTCACTTGGGGAGAGATTGACAGACTGCTGTCTCAGCATATGCACTAGCATACACATGCATTAAAAACATATGGTAGCAATCAGAAGTGCTAACACAAACAGTCCTACATGAGAAATGCAGTTCATCATCGACGGTAGCAGAGGTAACCAACAAATCAGCAGTTGCACACGCGATCACTTATTTATATGTATATATATATATATATATATTATGCAGAGACACACACACAAAGAGAGAATGAGAGAGAGAGAGAGAGAGAACTATGGAAGTGCTGTAGCCAGATGCTTTTCTATTGGCCCAAAGATCTTTGGGTTGAATTGGCATAGAGGAAGATTGTCTTATTAACCCAGATCTCCGAGGACTGACCCAGCCTAAAATAGGTACCAGGTCTTTCTTTGAAGTTGGAATGCATCTGCCTGAAAGGTGAGGAACCAACAGCCTGCATGTAAGGTAGTCAGATCTGTGAAACAAATATGCACACAACATTCAGGTTCTAGTGCAGAAGCTGATGAACAAACAAGAGCTTTCTGTTGGAATTTGCGGCCGGTGAATGCAAAGAAGAAGAAGAACATACCTGTGAAAAAACATAGACATCCGTGGAACCATTGACCAGACTTAGAATCGAATTTTTGGTTATCCCACGCGACACAGAGGTGCTTCATAGTCTTTGCTTGTGCCCCCCCCCCCCCCCCCACTGCATTTTGCATAATTAACAGCACAAGAATAAGAATAAAACAGCTACCAATCCTGGAAACCCTATTCAACAATATAACCATTTTTATTCATTCATTGTCTTATTATGTCATTATATGTCAATTAAGGCTCACAGTATATTTCTCCATTCCCTTATGTCATGTGCAGTCACTTCGATATGTGGATGGAATCCAGTCTAGCATCTTTGGCTTCTCTCATCAGCATTCGCTTGAGGGTTTCTCTTAGATATCTTTGTTTCCTCAGTCCCCTTCAGTTTCCTATTTCAGTGCCAGTTTGTCTCTTCTCAGAATGTGTTTATAGTCATATAGCACACTTCTCATAATGTGTTTATAGTCATATAGCACACTTCTCAGAATGTGTTTATAGTCATATACCACACTTCTCAGAATGTGTTTAAAGTCATATAGCATACTTCTCAGAATGTGTTTTAAGTCATAAAGCACACTTCTCAGAATGTGTTTATAGTCATATACCACACTTTTCAGAATGTGTTTATAGTCATATAGCACACTTCTCAGAATGTGTTTATTGTCATATAGCACACTTCTCAGAATACATTTATAGTGATAAAGCACACTTCTCAGAATGTGTTTATAGTC
Source organism: Candidula unifasciata (assembly GCA_905116865.2). Classification (NCBI taxonomy): domain Eukaryota; kingdom Metazoa; phylum Mollusca; class Gastropoda; order Stylommatophora; family Geomitridae; genus Candidula; species Candidula unifasciata. The sequence goes on from CAJHNH020000668.1 coordinate 1,432,146, forward strand.
ATATAGCACACTTCTCAGAATGTTTATAGTCATATAGCACACTGATATTGTAGCACCACTAAATGTTTATAAAACCTGTGTTCCAATTCTACAATGATAAAACAAGCTCTCTGTCATTATCATTATGTGTCATGCTGACAAGCGGAGGCTGTCATTTTTTGCCATTCCACATGATCACTAGAATCACTGATCAGGTCTGTGTTTTTGTCTCATCCACTCTAGTTGGCCGGATATATATATTTTCCTTTGCTATCCCCTTGCTCTTTGTCCATCTCTCTTGTCAGACGTAATCGAGTTCCCGAGTCCATTCCTTCTCATAACATGTTCAGAAAACACCAGCTGCTCTCTACCCAAATGGTTTCACAGTGAAAAATATAATCGGTCTATGACTTTCAAAGACACAGCATATACTGTGCTGCATTTAAAATATTTGGCAAGATTTCTTTAGCACACCCAGACACATTCATTCATTCAGTAGCATGTCCCTCGCGGAACCTCGCTGCCATAACAACCCTCCGGAAAACCTTCCTATCATGAGCAAGATGTCCTGCGTCTGATACACCCATCTGGAGATCATCTGCCACATCCCGCACCCATCTTCTCCTTGGCCTTCCTCTTCCTCTCTTCCCAGGCATATACCCCTCCATTATTGTTCTCTCTAGACTTCCATGACGTTTCAAGTGACCCAGACACAACACCTCAAAATAATATAACACTGTGTATGCTGCTTTGATTTACATGGGCATTAGCTGAGCACACAAAATGCGTTGCTTGGGACAGAAAGCTTAAGAAAAATATATGCTGATTTAGTCCAAGGGTAAAAACACTGATCCTAATGAGTCATTAATTTCAATCACACATTCCTATAGACCCTGAGATCCCCGTTTCACTTTATTAGTCTATATAGTCTAACTTATATCTGTGTGTCGGCTCTGTGGCTAAGTCGATGTGAACGCTTCATAATGCCGGGATGTCGGGTTCGATCCCAGCTGCGGGCAATGCACCTTGCGTTGGTTTCGACAGTGTTATCAAGAAAGCCGACCGTCCAGAAAGCAATGGCAAACTACTGGACGTAAATTTGCCTAGAAAAACCACACAACTGCCAGGGGCAGTTGGGGTTGGCTCTGCAACGTTCTGTAAAGGATACGCAACTAACCTATATCTGTGTACTGTGAATTGTAATTAATCTGCAGTGGCGTCCATGGCTTAGGTGTTGCGAGTCTGACTGGTAATTCAAATGTACCACGATCGAAACCCACTGCTGGCTGCGTGGATTTTTATCATGGTATGGGGCGTCACAGGTCGACCTAGCCTAAAATGGGTACTATGATGTATGTCCTGGGAAAGTAAAGACGGCCAGCTTAATGCTAACCACATTACCTACCTATTTATTGCCGATTGGGTGCTCTTCCTATATGCCTGATGCGCCTAAAGGTGTGAAAAGTGATTTTTACTTAATTAATCTGCAGGTTAGCTATGAAGAGTTCCTGTACGTGTTTGGTGTGGAATCTGCTGCCACAGTCATGAAACAAGTGTTTGCCAAGTTGGACACCGATGGCAGTGGTTTTCTCACCAAGGAGGAGATTCTGGAGGCTGTCAAGGCGGAGTCTGAGCTGAAGCTGAAAGCTGACAAGATCGCTGACTTGCTCATCTATTGGTGCAAGGACCAGGACAAGAAGATCAGCTACAATGAGTTTGTGGATGTCTGGCTCAAACAGAAAGTGGAAAAGCCAAAGAAATAAATGCAAAGTGTACGTACTCCGATAACTGTACCACAGTACCATTTCTGTTGTGTCCTTTTCAAATGTAGACAGACCTATTGATGATTAACACTGTTAATGTAGATGAGCTATTATATATTGTAATAATATAATTATAAATTTAGATGGATCAATTAATAATTTTATTGTAAAGGAAGATGGAGCTTTTAAATATTTTGAATATTACAAGGTAGGACCCTAATCTCTTCCATACTCTCATACTACTCTTCAAACACCATGAGAACAACTTCATAAATAAACTGCCTACTGCAGACATTGAAACCTATTACTCTAGGATTACTCCATATCCCGGTCTAGACTGATGGACATGGGGGTGCAGCCTGGAGCTGCAAGAAATGAATATTTTACTAAGGAGACAAGACGTTTCATTAACCAACACAGAACAGGTGTCATCAATTGTTTTACACTTGTGGAGGAGATTGGAGCACCTATGGATCTATCCGGAGTGCTGTGATCATAATCCTTTCTAATCACTAATCACGATAATTTTATTAAATGCATTGGCTAAACTCTAAGCCACACAACCAAGAGAGATTCATGAAAGCGCAGTGGTCAACGCTTTTGCCCGCGTAAAAATCTTTAAAACATGACTTTTTTCCAAATTTAACTAGAAAGAAATGCACCGTTTTAATTCTCTAAAATTTTAACCTAGGAAACTAGATAAAGCGAAGAAGATACAAAAGAAATTTTGTGAGCAACATCAGGCTAGCAGCCTTTATTTTCCAGGACTTTACCTGGTACCAGTTTAAGGCTGGGTAGACCTGAGAGCTAGGGTTATTTCTAAAAAAATTCAGCTCTATTCAAACCCATGAACTTTGGATTCGCAGATGAGCATCTAGCACTTACCACCATGGCAGCCCCGACCGATCCCGTAGTGAGTTCTAAATCTGTCCACCAGGGTTTCTAGCCTATGATGGTTCCTATAAAATTTTCATTGAATTAAAGGCGGCTGCAAGATGTTGACCACATAACCCACCAAGTGCTAAGTGGTCTGTACAAAAAGGGACCAGAACAAATTCCCAATATGGTTCAAGGGGAGGAAATTAGTCCTTTATTTTAACTGACCAACACACAGAAGTGTCCGGTTGGCCGAGCACTGAAGCAGATTTGTTCTTACAGCATGGCACTGTCATTATTTGGAAGCAGCCGGATCTAATCCTGGAGTAATCACTTTAGTTTTCAATTTTAATGTTGCCTAGCTTGTCCTCTAATCTAAATTTCTTTCTTCTACTTCTGCGACTGCCAATCATTGGTTGTGAATTTACTACTCAAACAATATAATCTATGCAAATATACTGTTGAATTAGTTTTTCTCCTAGTGAAAGCAGAGCAGTTATTTGTTACTGATTTATGTATTTATCTGTCTGGACAAACTTTAATAAAAGAAGCACAATGTAAAACTTATATAAGAAGAATGGCGATGACAGAGTGGAGACTGAGAGAATAAAACTTCAAACAAATTACAAATGTGATCGATTCAACAACAACAAAAAGAATAGAAGGTGAAATGTTGGAATAAGGAGACTGTGGTGGTTCAAGGTCACGACAGATAAAATATGTGTACACAGATCTAGGCAGACATACACGGAACTAAGGAGAAGCACCAGACAGACATAAAATGTCAGAGACTGGCATCAGGCAGACATGAAATGAAAGAGATGGGTACCAGAGACAGACACATTATTCAAGAGAATGGCACCACACAGACATCTGTGAAACAGAATGACCAGGAAGCTTCATGCTTAGCCCAAGGGTCAAATCACTGATTCTGACGAGTCATTAATTTGTGTCAAATGTTCCTATAGACCCTGAGATCCCTGTTTCACTTTACTATATAACAGCTTTATTGTGACTAATTTATGACTCTTTACAGTAATAAAAAAAATGCTTACACCAGTTGTGTCTTTGATTATTAAACTTTAGTAATCAAGATCTTTTTGATAAGTCATAAGTCAGAGAATTGAATTTCGGTGTGGGTTTTGGGGCCCATTTGGGTGAGAGAGGGGGAACAGACGACACCCCCCCCCCCCCCCAATAAGCATGTCACACAAGGTGACTAATAAGGAGTTTGCCAAAATCGGAAGTGTTGTTCCAAAAGGCGCAAATATTGCAGCCCACCTGTAAACCACAACACAACATACCAACACTGCTCTCCCCCCCCCCCCCCCTTCCACCTTCATCCCAAAGCTGAGAAGAAATTTTCAACTTAAAAAATTCAACAAGATGAAGTTTGCGCTACCAACCCCAAGAAAATTGTGCGATAGGAAGTGACTGTGGAATCTGGCCGCCACTCAACACTCCGAGGAAAGACAAGAAAAACCAGACTGCTACTGGTACAACTGGAAATGCAACTTTGGCTGCTGAAGAGTTCTGTGCCAAGTTCATTAATGTGGTTTATAAACTCAGTTCAAACTTCAACATTTTGGTTTTTTGTTTCCATATAATAATCCCACAGCCACTTTATTTAGTCATCATCATCATTGTGTGTATTTTAGTTAAAAGGATTCTTTGTGAGTGCTTCATTGTATGCTGAAAATAAGTTCTATAGTCGTCAGGCAGATGATAGTGATGAAGAAATGTGTACTATCACTCTTTAAATTTACCAGAGGAAAAGACTGCTTTTACCAACAAACAAAAACTATATACAGATATGCAACATAATTGTTACTTACCCGTCCCTGTTCAATAGACAGTAAAAGAAAAAGCAGTCCCGTAGCAGATATTCCACCTCATAGTATAACCCACCTTTTTTCCCATAAACATGATATATGCCTGCATTTTTTCCCCATAAACATGATATATGCCTGCATTTTTTCCCCATAAACATGATATATGCCTGCATTTTTTCCCCCATAAACATGATATATGCCTGCATTTTTTCCCCATAAACATGATATATGCCTGCATTTTTCCCCCATAAACATGGTAAATTCCCACCTCTTGTTCCATGAACATGGTAAATGACCAACTCTTATCCCATAAGAGTGTTACATAAAAGTTAGTTGTGAATCCTATACAGGACACTGCAGAACCAACAACATAATTTTTTTGCTATTTTCTAGGTTTATTTTGTGTTGATTGTCATTACCAGAAATCAGAACACTTATCAAAGGAAAATACAAGGGATTGTGGAGAGAACAAACTAACAGTAAACATCCACAAAACCCTATCAGCAGACTCAACAGAAAGCAACATACAACAATTTCCCATCTACGAACAGGACACTGCAGGCTCAACTACCACATGCATAAAATAAAGATTGTACAGTCTCCCAAGTGTGCCTGTCAAACAGGACCCCAAACACCTCAGCACATTCTGCAGACCTGCCCACTCTACCTGCAACTTCGAAAAGACACTTGGCCTCAAGAGCAAAGTGAGCAGAGCAAGCTATGGGGAACCATGCAGGACCTGCAGCTGACATGCAAGTTCATAGAGGCAACCCACCTGATGGTCTGATCTGAGCATACGAAACCGAACGCAAAGAAGAAGAAGATTTTGTGTTGAGTAGTTTGCCACTGTGTTCTCAACAGACGACTCTCAATACCAGACAAAACCAGCACAAGATGAAAAATTGCCTGCAGCTCAGATTGAAAAACGGCATTACAAAGAAGCATGGTTTAAACCCACCCCTCACCCCATAAAGATGGTATAGGTCAACCTCTTATCCAATGAGCATAGTATATACCCATCTTTTATCCCATCAACATAATATAGTCTCACCTCATATCCCATAAACATAATTTATACCCATCTTACACTATTTTCAGCAGGGCTAGACACTTACCTGCTCGTCCAAAGATCTTGATTTCGAATCTGCACCTGACTCCCAGGTCAAACCAGCCTTTTCTCTTTTTCTAGGTGTTCACCTGCTATAAACTCTGGCAGAACATTCTGTTTGTTCATCCAGTCCTGAACTCTAATCTTGTTTCTGACTCTTTGCTTGCATATTTGTTTTAAACAGCCTAAAAAGTCTATGGTTAAGCACCAGCAAGGAGACTAAAATTAGAATTTTTAGAGCATTTATCTTCCCTGTAACAACATAAGGATGTGAGTCGTGGACTATCTCCCAGTCCTTAAGAAAGAGAATAGAGGCTTTTGAGCTTAAATACTATAGAAAGATTTTCAGAATATCTTGGACGAAAAAAGGAGAAATACTGAAATCTTGAAGGATCTGAACATCAATGACGATTGGCTAATAAAGAGCATCCTGTCTCGGAAGCTAAAATATTTTGGTCATATCAAGCGCCAGACGGATTGGAAAAAATTATAGCAGAAGGCATGGTACCAGGAAGGAGGGGCAGGGGCCGACCAACACAAAGATGGGCACAGGATATAAGTGACTCTTCGAATGTGAAAGACCACGAGATGGCAGAGCTGGTGAGAGACCAAGTTTCTTCCAGGCAGACCGTGATGAAAGCGATGTTCTGCAAAGGACCTGATGATGTGTTTTACAGATCTGCCTTATTTGTATGCTGTTACTTCCTCCCCTCTAAGGCAGATGCACTCTGACTTCAAAGGAAAAACCTAGCTTGAAGTTATTGTTCTGGAAAATAAAAGCAGCATGCATGATGCTGACCACATGGTCCATCAAGGTAGCTCTGCAAATTATACATCTAGCACCACATGCTTCAAAACGTTCAACTACCTACACTACACATACTAAAAAACTTGACTTACCTACTTTACACACACTATAAACTTGATCTACCTACTTTAAACATCCTATGAACTAGACGTACCTACTTTACACACACTATGAACTTGACCTACCTACTTTACACATCCTATGAACTTGATGTACCTACTTTACACATCCTATGAACTTGACCTACCTACTTTACACATCCTATGAACTTGATCTACCTACTTTACACATCCTATGAACTTGACCTACCTGCTTTACCCATCCTATGAACTTGACCTACCTACTTTAAACATTCTATGAACTTGACCGACCTACTTTACACATCCTATGAACTTGACCTACCTACTTTACACATCCTATAAAATTGACCTACCTAATTTACACATCCTATGAACTCGACCTACCTACTTTACACATCCTATGAACTTGACCTACCTACTTTACACATCCTATGAAATTGACCTACCTAATTTACACATCCTATGAACTTGATCTACCTACTTTACACATCCTATGAACTTGACCTACCTACTTTACACATCCTATAAACTTGACCTACCTATTTTACACACACTATGAACTTGACCTACCTACTTTGCACATCCTTTTGAACTTGACCTACCTACTTTGCACATCCTATGAACTTGACCTACCTACTTTGCACATCCTATGAAATTGACCTACTTACTTTAAACATTCTATGAACTTGACCTACCTACTTTACACATCCTATGAACTTGACATACCTACTTTACACACACTACGAACTTGACGTACCTACTTTATACACACTATGAACTTGACCTACCTATTTTACGCATCCTAGGAACTTGACCTATTTACTTTACACATCCTATGAACTTGACCTACCTACTTTACACATCCTATGAACTTGACCTACCTACTTTACACATCCTATGAACTTGACCTACCTACTTTACACATCCTATGAACTTGACCTACCTACTTTACACATCCTTTGAACTTGACCTACCTACTTTACACTTCCTATGAGCTTGACTTACCTTCTTTACACATCCTATGAACTTGACCTACCTACTTTACACATCCTATGAACTTGATCTACCTACTTTACACATCCTATGAACTTGACCTACCTACTTTACACATCCTATGAATTTGATCTACCTACTTTAAACACCATATAAACTTGAACTACCTACTTTTCAAAACTACTATTGAGAATGATATATATGTTAATGAGGAAAGATTGGAGGTCATGTAACATTTGGAAAATCTTGGGTCATTGATTACCAACAATGGTGACACAATGAAAGAAATTAAAATTAACCACTTGCAATTGCTCTTCAAAGACTAAAACAAGTGAATAAATTAGAGTGGGACAGACAGAACTACAACAATTTGATCGCTAAGAGCATGTATCTTTTCCATTGCAACAAACACCTGTGAGACCTGGACACTTACTAAACAAGCTGAACAGTGCTTAAATGCCTTTGAATACAAATGTTATAGATGGATTCTAAGAATATCCTGGGTAAAGAAAAAAAAAACAAATGCATCTATACTTTGAGAACTGAATATTAAAGAAGGTTGGCAAGTAAGGACAATAAAATGCAGAAAATTGAAGCTTTTGGTTGCTTGAAATGTCATGAAAGTTTAGAGACAACAATAATGGTTGGGAGGGGGGTATATGCCTGGGAAGAGAGGAAGAGGAAGGCCAAAGAAAAGATGGGTGCAGGATGTGGCAATCACCAGATGATGTATCCGACGCTTGACATCTTGCTTGTGATCGAGAAGTTTTCCGAAGGGTTGTTATGGGAGCAAGGTTTTGCAAAGGACATGCTACTGACTGACTGACTATAAACTTGACCTACCTGCTTCATACATCCTATAAACTTGACCTACCTGCTTCATACATCCTATAAACTTGACCTACCTGCTTCATACATCCTATAAACTTGACCTACCTGCTTCATACATCCTATAAACCTGACCTACCTGCTTCATACATCCTATAAACTTGACCTACCTACTCTACACATTGTGTTAACCAGACCTACCTACTTTGAGCATCCTATGAACTTGACCTACCTAATTTACATATCCTATACACTTGACCTCACTGCTTCACACATCCTATGAACTTGACCTACCTAATTTACATATCCTATACACTTGACCTCACTGCTTCACACATCCTATGAACTTGACCTACCTAATTTACATATCCTATACACTTGACCTCACTGCTTCACACATCCTATGAACTTGACCTACCTAATTTACATATCCTATACACTTGACCTCACTGCTTCACACATCCTATGAACTTGACCTACCTAATTTACATATCCTATACACTTGACCTCACTGCTTCACACATCCTATGAACTTGACCTACCTAATTTACATATCCTATACACTTGACCTCACTGCTTCACACATCCTATGAACTTGACCTACCTAATTTACATATCCTATACACTTGACCTCACTGCTTCACACATCCTATGAACTTGACCTACCTAATTTACATATCCTATACACTTGACCTCACTGCTTCACACATCCTATGAACTTGACCTACCTAATTTACATATCCTATACACTTGACCTCACTGCTTCACACATCCTATGAACTTGACCTACCTAATTTACATATCCTATACACTTGACCTCACTGCTTCACACATCCTATGAACTTGACCTACCTAATTTACATATCCTATACACTTGACCTCACTGCTTCACACATCCTATGAACTTGACCTACCTAATTTACATATCCTATACACTTGACCTCACTGCTTCACACATCCTATGAACAACAAGACAAAATAAATCAAAGTTATGTGTGAAGATTTACAATTTATTCAATTCCATTTTCTGATTTCACAACAAAATATCAGGATATCAGTGTTTGTACAACTAGTTACAAACTGTATAATGCACAGCAAAAGCACATATCTGCATCAACAACTGCACACACCCGCACAAAGCAATTAAACAGCTACAGCACACACCCACACAAGAAAATTAACAGCTACAGCACACACCCACAGAAACAATTAAACAGCTTCAGCAAACACCCACACAAACAAATTGCTACAGCACACACCCACAGAAACAATTAAACAGCTACAGCACACACCCACACAAGAAAATAAACAGCTACAGCACACACCCACAGAAACAATTAAACAGCTTCAGCAAACACCCACACAAACAAATTGCTACTGCACACACCCACAGAAACAATTAAACAGCTACAGCACATTCCCACACAAAACACTTAAACAGCGACAGTAAACCTCTACAGCACATGTCCACACAAACAATTAAACAGCTACAGCACATGCCCACACAAACAATTTAAACAGCTACAGCACATACCCACACAGCCAATTTAAGCAGCAACTGCACACACAGGTATTTTCAATGAACACACATGTAATCAGCAACGCCAGTTCTGGATGGAGGCAAGATCTTAAGGAACTGTACATGGGGTATGTGATCCTAAAATAACATTGTTACACCACTGGAACCTTGGCATATAGCACTAGACCAAAATGTCAATAAACCAGTCAATATCCTGCCAGCCACCTTTACTTCCCCAGAAGTTTTCTGGTTCCCATTTTAGGCTTGTTTGACCCTAGAGTTCTGGTGAAATAGAAGCAATCTGCCATAATGTGGATTTAAACCCAAGACAAGCAAGGGTAAGGCCACTGCACTACAACTGCTCCCAGTCAGTAATCTTACATGGACAGTTGCCACCCAACTCAGACTTCACCACAATTGTGACCTAATTGGTCCCCCCCCCCCCTCCCCTTTTTCCACTGAACAAAGTTTTCTCTATAAACATCAGTCAAATTTGAATCTTATGCTAATAAATCCTGGGGGTCTTGTGAATTAAAAACAATCTGCCGTAATGTGGGTTTCAACCCAAGATCTGCCCGCTGTGCTACAATTGCTCCTGTACAGTAATCATACATGCCAAGTTGCCAACCAACTCAAGACTTCACCACCATTGTGACCTTACTGGTCCCCCCCCCCCCCCCCCCCCCCCCCCCCCCCCCCCCCCCCCCCCCCCCCCCCCCCCCCCAACCACTTTCTTTCCCTGAACAAAGTTTTCTCTATAAACATGTCAAATTTGAAACTTATGCTAATAAATCCTAGAGGTCTTGTGAATTAAAAACAATTGCTCTTGTATAGTATTCGTACATGCCAAGTTGCCACCCAACTCAAGACTTCACCACCATTGTGACCTTACTGGTCCTCCCCCTTTCCCTGAACAAAGTTTTCTATACAAACATCAGTCAAATTGGGTTAAACTTGAATCATATGCTAGTAAATTCCCGGGAGGCTTCCAGGGGCACATTATGGGGAAAACAAAAATATGCCCACTGCCTCCCTAACACGTATGTTGTAAGAGTCAACTAATTTGGGTTTCTTTTAAAGTCAAAATACATCTGCCTGAGAGTCAAGGAACTAACAGTCTGCATACAAATAAGCCAGACCTGTAAAATGGATGTGCACGCAACACCCAGGTTCTGGAATAAGAGAGTCAGGAAATGGATTAGCAACCAGAACTTTCCACCAGAGTTTACAGCTGGTTAACACGAAGAAGAAAATTAATAAAAACAAAAAATGGGGGGGGGGGGGGGGGGGGGGGTGAGACCAAGGTTTCAGTGCATAATTTTTTTTCCTTTTTTGTTGTTGAAACAGAATGAAATCCTAGCCTGCCCAATGCATGGTGACTGCACTAGCCATGCAGCCCTAAAACCCCAGGCACCGGCCTGAACACATAATGGTAACTACAGACAGCAAAGACAGTATATTAAAAAGAGAAGTCTTAGAATAATCTAATCAGTTTTTAAATACCTAGAAATGAAGAAAATTTGAAAAGGTATGTATAATCAAGCATACTCCATAGCACAGAAACCTGGACAATGAACAAGCAAAGAGAAAAGCAAACCAAGACCCTGCTTTCGTTAAAATAAGAAAGGCTGTAGTCAATGGGAGCGAAAACAATCAAATGCAGAAGTTACAGGGAGACCAAACATACACCTGACCGAAGTAAAGGACCTTTTTCCAGGCCTTCACGCGTACTAAGCATACAGGGACCCATATTTTATACAATAGGCACTTGGTGGGTGATGTAGTCAGCACTACACCGGCCACCTTTACTTCCCAGGACTGCACCTGGTACCCACTCAAACCTGACTGAAGAGACGTGTGAAATATTTTGGCCATATTAAAAGACATAATACTGTTTTAAAGACCCTACTTGTGGGAGAAGCTAAAGGTAGGCAGGAAGAGGTAGACAGCAATACAAATAGGAAGGTTACATCAAGAGACAGATGAGCAAGCAGTCTTATAGAACATCAACCTAGTGTAAGAGACAGAGAGGTGACTCACTGTGGCCAACCTTCACAGCAGAGACATCTCTGATTGGCTGGTAGCCAACCTTCCGGACAGAGTCAGCCCTGATTGGCTGGTAGCCAACCTTCAGGACAGAGTCAGCCCTGATTGGCTGGTAGCCAACCTTCAGGACAGAGTCAGCCCTGATTGGCTGGTAGCCAACCTTCAGGACAGAGTCAGCCCTGATTGGCTGATAGCCAACCCTCTTGGCAGAGACAGCTCTGATTGTGTGATCCATTTATTTAAAGAGACCACAGATAAATAATGTGGAGGTAAAATGGCATGAATTGTGGGAATCTGACAAGGTGACATTATTAGCCATATAGATGGGTGGGTCATTAGTATTCTACAAAGTGCATGGGCTTTCATAGCTTGGTGTAGAGGTAATTATCAAACAAAAGTCACTCGAACACAACCTTTTTTTTAACAAACAATAAACCTGTCAATATCTAACCAAAATAGTTGTAAAACACATTATATCTAAAAAGAAAAGCTCACATACAAACATATCATATCTGACAAGAAAAACTCACATACAAATAGATTTCTAACAAGAGAACTTCACATACAAACATATATCTAACAAGAAACACTCACACACAAAAGTATTAATATCTAGCAAAAAGAAGCCCACACACAAACATGACATTTCAATGTCTATCAAGAGCAACATACCCAAAAACAAAATCTATTAATAAGAAAAACTTACATACAAACACATCAATACTTAACAAGAAAAAAAATACAAACTTACCATATCTAACAAAAGAAACATACTTTAAACAGCATATGAATAGAAAGAAACACACACAAATAAAAAAAAAACATAGCAACAGAAATCCAGACAAAAAAATTATACCCCAATATCTTCTCTTCTTAGTGTTTCACAGCTGAAACCCCTGTGAACTTCTATAACTTTGGTCTCGTGCCAGAACTTGAATGTTGCATGCGCATCTGTTTGACAGATTTGGCTTATTTGTACGAGACTACTAGTTGCACTTCTCAGCCAGAAGCACCCTGACTTCAAAGGAAACACCCCTACTTAATCTCTGTTTACAACATGCTTGTTATGGGGGGCTGAGGGTCTTTTCTTTATCTCCTAAAATTGGGTCCACCAGAACCCATACAGGGAATACCAATATCAACAACAACAAAAACAAATACCCACAAAGCATCAATATCTAACAATAAACCTTAAACAAACATAATATCTAACCAGAAAACACTCATGTCTGAACACACCAAATACTCACAAACATATCTGTATGTAACAGGAGAAACATACACACTCATAAGACTCAGTTAATCCCCATGTTACAGAACCCTCCCCTGAATTCTGCACTCGACAATTCTGTCACAACACAATCTCAGCAAGCTGTCACAACAATCTCAACAAGCTGACATAGCACAATCTCAACAAGCTGACATAGCACAATCTCAACAAGCTGACATAGCACAATCTCAACAAGCTGACATAGCACAATCTCAACAAGCTGACACAGCACAATCTCAACAAGCTGTCACAACAATCTCAACAAGCTGTCACAGCACAATCTCAACAAGCTGTTACAACAATCTCAACAAGCTGTCACAGCACAATCTCAACAAGCTGTCACAACAATCTCAACAAGCTGTCACAGCACAATCTCAACAAGCTGTCACAACAATCTCAACAAGCTGTCACAGCACAATCTCAACAAGCTGACATAGCACAATCTCAACAAGCTGACACAGCACAATCTCAACAAGCTGACACAACACAATCTCAGCAAGCTGTCACAACAATCTTAACAAGCTGACACAGCACAATCTCAACAAGCTGACACAGCATAATCTCAACAAGCTGACACAGCACAATCTCAACAAGCTGACACAGCACAATCTCAACAAGCTGACACAGCACAATCTCAACAAGCTGACACAGCACAATCTCAACAAGCTGACACAGCACAATCTCAACCATGCACAAAGAGAACATCACCTCAGAGAGACAGACAGAACCAAGTTCATCAGATACAGCAAAAGACAAACTGGCATTTAATATAATTTTCATGAATATTTCACAGAACACTGAATTTAAACTGGCCACACACAAAAAAAACCCATGCCAGAATTGACATCCCTACTAAACATACAATATAATATGATAAAATCTCAAATGTTGTAAATGTACAGTGAGTAAATTCTGCCGCTCATAAATTGTAATCAAGCTTAAAATACTACAATATGTCTGTAACATAATAGACTCAAATGCTATTTACACACAAAAACGCACACTATCCATTTACAGAACTAACTTACACAACGTATAACTATTTTACACAGCAACTTTCTCTGCTCTATATCCTTCTCAGGAGATCTCACAACAATGCTGACAGATTATCGAACATCTATCCTTTTATTCTCCTTAGAACAAACGTGTTCTACTAATGTTAAAAAAAATGGGTGACTGTAGTCAAGCAGATATAACAAGAAGTCAATAAACAAGACAAATCTATCAAATTCTGTTTCGGAACGGTCCCTCCTGTTCCCCGGTTTTAACATTTTCAGTTGTATGCGGCCTCCTTATTTATGTTTAGTTGAACTTCTTATGTGTTCATCCTTGAAATGGCGCCTGGCATGCTGTGGCGTGGTTTACAACTAGGCTGCGATATCTGCGCTCTTTTGCCCGACACATCTAATTTCAGCAAATCCCTAACCTGCTGCCCTTTAAAACATGCTCGCTAGCCGGCAGTGGGTCTATTCTCCTCGCCGAAACCCACTAGTGGAGTTTAGCTTACGATTCCTGCGGTTTTATTCCCCAATGATATTTTAGTCAAGGTATAGAAAATTGAAATATTTTGGTCACTTGAAACGTCATGGAAGTCTAGTGAGAACAATAATGGAGGGGTATATGCCTGGGAAGAGAGGAAGAGGAAGGCCAAGGAGAAGATGGGTGCAGGATGTGGCAGATGATCTCCAGATGGGTGTATCAGACGCAGGACATCTTGCTCATGATAGGAAGGTTTTCCGGAGGGTTGTTATGGCAGCGAGGTTCCGCAAGGGACATGCTACTGAATGAATGAATGAATTCTGAAAAGTCTTTTCCTTTCCCTCTTTGAGCTATCTAGGTACAAGCTTGTTTTTTAATTTGTTCACGTTCCACAAATACCCGGAGTTAACAAGTTCATGCTTTGTGCAATATTTTCAACAGGCCACATCCTGCAGAGAGAGGCAGATACAGATTGAATTTGGGGAGGAAAAAGTCAGCGCCTAAATTCCTGTCTGTCCTCTCTTCTTCAACCCCACCCCCCCCCCTCCCCAG
The DNA here is from genome assembly GCA_905116865.2 of Candidula unifasciata. Taxonomy (NCBI): domain Eukaryota; kingdom Metazoa; phylum Mollusca; class Gastropoda; order Stylommatophora; family Geomitridae; genus Candidula; species Candidula unifasciata. Next base: position 1,447,279 of record CAJHNH020000668.1, read on the forward strand.
AACACCCCTATAGTTTTCAACTGCGGCCACACTGCATCTTTATCTGTATACCTGACCCTAACTCTAGCATGCCTAAATCGACTACATCTGTCTGGTCTTCATACAATGTTCAGTATCCTCCTTTTCCTCCTGTTAAATGAGGGGAAATCATGAAGCAATTTATACAAGAAAGCTGAAAAAGGGTAACTATTGGTATTAATAGGAGTCACAGTACCCAGGTCTATATATATGCAAAGTCACAGTACCCCTGTCTATGTGTGGAGTCGCAGTACCCGTGTCTACGTGTGGAGTCACAGTACCGGTGTCTATATGTGGAGTCTAGTACCCCCATGTGGAAGCAAAAAATCTCCCTTGATGTGGATCTGAACCCCAAAACCTGGTTACATGGGCCTTGCATTCAAAACCCCAGGGAGACAGGATTTTACTGACTGGGACCCCTAGGTGTTTGCTCCAGCCTCATTCCAACAGATGCAGGCAAGGTGACAAACATACCAGTGAATTAGACACTGTTCATCTTTACTGACTACTACCTCCCCCCCCCCCCTTTATATACTATATAAATATATATTTTTTGGGTAAACAAATTAAAAAAATTAATGTAAATAATTGTTTGCTTGTTAAATAGTGACCTGTGAAAAGATTTTTGTCAGCATTCTCATATGTGCCTGGCCCTTTTCGTTTTTAGCATTCACAGAGTGAAAGGGTTAAAGAGTAGGGTTCCAGAGTTAATCAAACCTGGGGACTCACATTACCACACACAGGCAATCACTTCTGTCAACATTGGATGTAATCCACCCCAGCGATGGCCAGTCTCCCTCTCTCTGCTAATGTTCTGACACAATCACAGCCCGGCCTGGTGCTCTGAGAAGGCAGCACACCACCGGCATGTTGCAGTAGACTACGATAACAAACAAACAATAATGCCATTTTCAAAACGAATCCTTCTAGCCAGTGAATGATTGTTTGCCAACATCTGTACAATCAGGCATGTCTATTCATTGTTAAATATATATGTATATATTTACATATCATATTAACTTTCATTATTCAACTGTTACAATATATGGGGGTTATACATTTACTGTCATGTCTTATAGAAACAATATTCAGGACAGCTCATTCCTGCCGGCTCCATTTAATACGTAGCAAGGTTAACATAAAACATAGCATTATATTAAGCTATGCATCATGTAATGCCGTAATATATACCACCATGATTATAATACGTACTGTACAATACAGAACAAATCACAATGATCACACATCCTATCGTACAATGCTATAAATAAAAAACATTTTAGTTATACAAAGTTTACAAACACGAATCATATTTACAAAGTGTTCTTGCGTAACCAAGTACAGTTTATATACTACCATGAACACAAAAGCAAAATTCAATATACATGATATAAACTCTAGGACTATATTTGTTGAGGAAAACCATTTTGAATAGAAGGCTGCAAATTTGTAAGTAGGCTCCTTTTTCTTTGATGTTCTTTTGAACATAAGACACATGACAAACTATTTCAGTGTTTTTCCCACCTCTCCCCTATTTTCTCATTCAAAGATACAGAAAGAGAAAAAGCATTGCATAATCCCACAAAACTATTTCTAATTTATAATTTCAGGAGTTACAAAGGTGACTGTTCCATAGCTTCTTCTTTGTGTTCACTGAGCCGCGTTAGCGCAGTCGATAGGAGGTTCGCTTTCAAATCCAGCTGCGACTCGCTGCAGCCACAGTCAGTGTTCGAAACCGGGTGGTTTCCGGGGTTCATCCAGCCTCTATGAAATGGGTACCAGAGTTGACACTCTGGGGTGAATGGAGGAACATCGCTGTAGCTACGGAGTTACGTGCGGACGGCGACACAGGCGGACAGTTTCTTATCAGCTGTCCGCCCTAGTGGCAGAGCACTTATGGTTTATAATCGTGTGCAATGACGCTGGTTCACATCTCCTGTCGTTACCTTTACCCTGTGTTCACTGGCCGTTAACTCCAGTGGAAGATTCTGGCTGTTCGTCCAATTCTGGACTTTCAATTCCAGAACCTGAGATTTGCATGCACATTTGTTTTACAGATCTGCTTACAGCAAGATCTGCTGTATAATGTACACATTCATTAACCACCTGGCGGCATATGATGGTCAAACAGCACAGCAGGGCTGATATAGGACAATACCTTTACTTTCCCAGAGACACCTCTGTGAACTCCTTTTAACCTTGCTGGTCCAACACAATTCAAAACATTCACTGTAAACAAACCGGCGTATTTATGCAGTACAGAAATTCTCTATTTAAGCATAATACAAATATCAGTTGGAAGATACGCACAAAGGTAAAGAACAGGACATGACAAGCATGTCCTGCATGCTATAAGATTAAGACAAAAGGGAGTAAATCCTTGTCAATAGGTTAAGAAAGAGAATTCTTGCATGTTACACAGAACTATTTTTTATCTTGCAAATCAAACAAGAAAATCTACTTCAGAATGCTGAAGATCTTACTGGTTCTTCTGTCCTACTGCTCATGCTGTAAAGCATCGCAGAAAGGAGCTGGATGTAGTTTTCTGTCTTTTGCTAGTTGCAATGCTTGTGCTAAAAGTCATATTGCATTTTTTTTTTACTCCCTCCACCCACCACTTGCTGGTTGGCCTCTTACCTTTTAGCCTGCTGTTCTCCTGTGGTATGCTTTAGCTGCTTGCAGCAGTTTGTCCATTCTGGCCAGATGACCAAATCATTTGATTCTTCATTGTTCTATGAGATTCACTGGTGCTGTGCCTACCACTGTGCTTACTTCTCAACTGGTGACTGTGTCTTGTTTATTGTTGTTGCTTTGCCTGCTGCATTTTTTTTACACATCTGATCTCACATGTTATGTTTTTCGAGGACTGTCCATGTCTGATACAGATAGCGCAAAATTGGTAGGAATAGCACAGTTATTAGCTGCTTTTTTTACAACTACTCTCTGGTCAGCCAAGCTGTATCATCTAAATGTTGGAATCAAGAGAAGACACAAAGATGAGTCACAAACAGTAAAGAGGATGTAGCTGTCATTACGTGAGCATATTAATAGAAGAATAAAAGAGAAAACTGGAACAAGTAACTGGAAAGACAGAGGAAAATAAGGTAAGAGGATTCTTGACAACCTGTTGTCATTGGCACAGATAGGTATCCGCAGATCATAAGATGCAAAGAAGAATGATCACCTATGCCAGGTGGCAGGGTACTTGATAATGAAATAATGAAAGAGATGCCCACAATCTAACAAAGCAAAAACTGCCCAAAATGGTATACTTTGTATCTAAAACTTTAGCTCTACTGCCACTTAAGGACAATAAGAACCTGTGGCTGCCAAACAACATTCAAGGCAGCTAATGGTAATTACTGCCACTGGAGGGTTAAGTATTATAGATTTTCACATACACCAGACCACAGCATAACGAGGACAGGGTAGGAGGTTACCTTCCACAGTTTTCACAATCTCTTCTACTCCATTCTGTTAGGTTACCCATTGTTCTATCCTGCATTCCCACCCAGAACCTTCTTTAAACTATCCAGCCCCCAGTTCATGCGACTGGGTTGGCCCTGATTATAAATTTGAAGAAAAAGAAAAAAAACTTGTCAACTGCAGGGAACTTAGCCCCAACACTGCTGTGTTGGCAGACAAGAACTTTAGTCACAGTGCCACTTAGACATTATCACAAACTTTGAAGGAAAAGAGGCCAGCAGCAGTCTCATTTTATGGAGATAAAGCAAGTGCCAAGCTACTGATAACCTGACAGCACAAAAGACCCAGGTGCCACAATACAAGTTACACTCAATTAGCACAGATGCTCCCACAAAATGTCAAGGTAAGCAGCCCATTTACAAAATCTGAGGGAATAAAACAAAAATGCGCACCCCTGGAAGTTAACATCTGAGGGAGCACGCCCGCTGTATTTTAGATTTTGACTTCCTCTTGCTCTGCCAGCCCAGCCAGAGTCTTGCGTATTCTCAATGCTGTCAAGCGAGCTGCCGCGTTGCTGTACCAACATTCCTTCATCAGCCGAGCCATCACCCGGAGAGACTGCAAGGAACAAAGTTAGTTAATTCAGTCAACTGAAGAAGTCAAATGAAGGACATTTAGATCTAACGAAAAGTCTTTTCATTTCTGATCCATTTCATTTTGTATTTCAAGGTTAATGCCAGCAAACTTCAAGGACATTAGTCCCTCTTTGAACTTTTCCAGGTCTTTTAAAGCCTTTAAAGAAGGAGCTGCCGATTTTTTCTAAGTTTTAATGGCCACTGCAAGCCCTGTAACAGATTGTAATGGTTGGGAGCACACAAGAGTTAAAAGCAGATAACATAGTAGACAAAACCTGCATACAAAGGAGTTGAATGGGAGCAGACCAAGAAAACTGTGGACAGATCATTTACAGGCAGACCTATGAACAATTGGGAGTTACCAGTTGAAAAGAGAAAACCAACAAGAGATAAAAGAAAGTGTGTGTGATATCTGCAGTAAAGAACATCACAAGCTCAGAAAGCAGAGAAAAGAGAACCACCTTTACTGCCCAGGATATTCCTAAGACCCATAAGTAGGTCAACCCAGGTCCGTTAAAATAAAAACATCCCTGTGCATTCACTTCGACATCAAGGATGGAATCCAGGCCCATTCAAAATACTCCTCCAAAGAAGAAGACTCAAATTCTCTACCACCTGGCTGATGATGTTGTTATCGATCCAGCGGCGCATGAGCTTTCGCCTTTTGGCCCAATGCCATGTAGTGGAATTTGCATGTTTTCACAAGCTGTTCTTTTCCTCCGTACAAGGTTTTCCACTTGTTTGGTCTCGGAGGGAGTAGCGTTCTTCTTGTCTCACTGAGTTCTGGGCATTCAAAGAGATGGTGTTCAACAGTTTCGTAGGGGTAGTTACATAGCTGGCACTCTGGGGAGTGTTGTGGCTGTATTCTGTTTAGATGTCCATTGAGTGGCGTATGTTGCGTTCTAAGTCTGATAGGCAAGCACTGCTATGGCTTTTTAAGGAACACAGTAAAGCATATAACTGAATCCTCCTGGTACAAGCTAACTGTATACCCTGCGATCTGTGAGAATGGCTTCTACATCACAACACAGATCATTTTTTTTAAATTCTGAACCAAGTATAAATGTAACTGAATAATCAAAGAGCCTCTATAAGCAGCAAATGTTTAGTAGCCCCCACAAAATGTAATCTAAAAGAGAATATTTAACACCTGGGAAGTAGAGGTGGCCGGAGTAATGCTGACCACATCACCCACCAAGTGCTGTTTGGTCTATAAATTAAGGTCTAGCCCTATATACCCAGTATGCCTGAAGGCGTGGAAAAGGGTCCTTTACTTTACTTTTTAGGCAGGCAATGGGTCTGTTATTGTTTTCCCTATAATGGGGCCCCAGAACCCACAATGGGAACTAGATAATCCCTACAGGTTTTGTTTATCTAATAACTAGATTGTAATGCAAGTATCAGAAAGAAAACGATTTCTAACAGGAAAAACCCCTAGGGCAAGACCTTCATCTGACCCCAGACAAGAAAGCTCACCTCAATATTCTGCCATCTGTTAGGGATGGCTGGTCGCTGCTTGTCCCCACAGACAACTTTCCTCATGTCCTCCAGCGATGGGTCAGAGGGCACCAGGTCATAGTAAGGAAGCTGATACTCTTCAAATATTCCTGCTCAATTTAAAAAAAAAAATTTTTATAATTTTTAAATCCCAACTTTCATATACCAGTATTTTTTTTGCATAATTAGCATCTAATGAGATTTACAGAACCATTTTCCTTTAAGAAAATATTTATGTGACTATTATCATCTCTTCAAGCATAAATGTATGTGACTATTACCATCTCTTCTAACATGAATGTATGTGACAATTATCATCTTTTCTAGCATAAACATATGTGACTATGATCATCTCTTCAAACATGAATGTTTTGTCTATGATCATCTCTTCAAACATGTAAGTATGTGACAATTACCATCTTTTCTAACATAAATATATGTGACTATGATCATCTCTTCTAACATAAATATATGTGACAATTACCATCTCTTCTAACATGAACGTAGGTGACAATTACCATCTCTTCAAACATGAATATATGTGACTATGAACATCTCTTCAAACATGAAAGTATGTGACTATGATCATCTCTTCAAACATGAAAGTATGTGACTATGATCATCTCTTCAAACATGAATGTATGTGACAATTACCATCTCTTCAAACATGAAAGTATGTGACTATGATCATCTCTTCAAACATGAAAGTATGTGACTATGATCATCTCTTCAAACATGAAAGTATGTGACTATGATCATCTCTTCAAACATGAAAGTATGTGACTATGATCATCTCTTCAAACATGAAAGTATGTGACTATGAAAATCTCTTCAAACATGAAAGTATGTGACTATGATCATCTCTTCAAACATGAAAGTATGTGACTATGATCATCTCTTCAAACATGAAAGTATGTGACTATGATCATCTCTTCTAACATGAAAGTATGTGACTATGATCATCTCTTCAAACATGAAAGTATGTGACTATTACCATCTCTTCAAACATGAAAGTATGTGACTATGAACATCTCTTCAAACATGAAAGTATGTGACTATGATCATCTCTTCAAACATGAAAGTATGTGACTATGATAATCTCTTCAAACATGAAAGTATGTGACTATGAACATCTCTTCAAACATGAAAGTATGTGACTATGATCATCTCTTCAAACATGAAAGTATGTGACTATGATCATCTCTTCAAACATGAAAGTATGTGACTATGATCATCTCTTCAAACATGAATATATGTGACTATGAACATCTCTTCAAACATGAAAGTATGTGACTATGATCATCTCTTCAAACATGAAAGTATGTGACTATGATCATCTCTTCAAACATGAAAGTATGTGACTATGATAATCTCTTCAAACATGAAAGTATGTGACTATGATCATCTCTTCAAACATGAAAGTATGTGACTATGATCATCTCTTCAAACATGAAAGTATGTGACTATGAACATCTCTTCAAACATGAAAGTATGTGACTATGATCATCTCTTCAAACATGAAAGTATGTGACTATGATCATCTCTTCAAACATGAAAGTATGTGACTATGAACATCTCTTCAAACATGAAAGTATGTGACTATGATCATCTCTTCAAACATGAAAGTATGTGACTATGATCATCTCTTCAAACATGAAAGTATGTGACTATGATCATCTCTTCAAACATGAAAGTATGTGACTATGAACATCTCTTCAAACATGAAAGTATGTGACTATGATCATCTCTTCAAACATGAAAGTATGTGACTATGATCATCTCTTCAAACATGAAAGTATGTGACTATGATCATCTCTTCAAACATGAAAGTATGTGACTATGATAATCTCTTCAAACATGAAAGTATGTGACTATGAACATCTCTTCAAACATGAATGTATGTGACTATGATCATCTCTTCAAACATGAATGTGTGTGACTATGATCATCTCTTCAAACATGAATGTATGTGACAATTACCATCTCTTCAAACATGAAAGTATGTGACTATGATCATCTCTTCAAACATGAAAGTATGTGACTATGATCATCTCTTCAAACATGAATGTATGTGACAATTACCATCTCTTCAAACATGAATATATGTGACTATGATCATCTCTTCTAACATGAATTAATGTGACTATGAACATCTCTTCAAACATGAAAGTATGTGACTATGAACATCTCTTCAAACATGAAAGTATGTGACTATGAACATCTCTTCAAACATGAAAGTATGTGACAATTACCATCTCTTCAAACATGAATGTATGTGACAATTACCATCTCTTCAAACATGAATGTATGTGACAATTACCATCTCTTCAAACATGAAAGTATGTGACAATTATAATCTCTTCAAACATGAAAGTATGTGACTATGATAATCTCTTCAAACATGAAAGTATGTGACTATGATCATCTCTTCAAACATGAATGTATGTGACAATTACCATCTCTTCAAACATGAAAGTATGTGACTATGATAATCTCTTCAAACATGAAAGTATGTGACTATGATCATCTCTTCAAACATGAATCAGGGTTCATAGCCAAATTTACCAATCAATTTCAAGGCTTTTCAAGGTCTTTTTCAAGGTCTCCTTAGTTTTTTTCAAGGTTGTCTCGGTGTAATACTGAAACAAGATTTTTGACTTGTTCAAGGGTGTACTGACAGACAAGGTACTTCATTTGTGCCACATGTGTTGGTATACCAGCACAGATATCATCATCATGTAGCATTTCCTTTGTCCTGACAAAAAAACCTCGGTCTCTCACCAGCTCTCCCGTCTCATGTACTTTTTTATACTCAAGGAGTCACTTATATCCTGTGCCCATCTTCGTGCTGGTCGGCCCCTGAGCTTGATATAGTGTTTGAAATTTTTTTTAGGGCTTGGTGGTAGAGGGCAGCAAACTGAAGTCCTGTCTGTTCTGGACCTGGTACCTGAGAGGGTTAGGGGAGAGAGAGAGAGAGAGAGTCATGAAGAGAGAGGAAGACACATGCTGAGGTAGGCTGGGAGAGACAGTGTAAAGATGGACAGATGAAGGTAGAGAAAAGAAGGAAAAGAAGTCTGGGGAAGGAGGAAAAAATGAGAGGGAGGGATGGAGACATGATGAGGAAAAGTGGGGAAGGAACAGCGAAAGACAGAGAGGGAAAAAAAATACAGAAAGAGGGAATGCAGATACAGAGATGGGCAGATGAAAAGAGAAGGAAAAAGGGAACGAAATAGAGATATGGAAGGAGGAAATATGACAAAGAGTTGAAAAGAAGGGAGACAGAGGGAGAGAGAACGGACAGGGTGAGAAGCAGATGCAAGCAGAGAGAGATGTAGACATAAAGGAGAGAGAGACAAAGGGACAGCACAGAGAGGCAAGCAGACAGAGGGAGAGAACCAAAGAAAGAGAAAAAAGGCAGAGCAGCAGGAGAATGGGAGGGAGGTATACAAAGAGGAAGTGATGACGGGAGGCAAACAGACATAAAGCAAGAGAGAGAGAGAGAGAGAGAGGTGGGTAAGGAAGGCAGTGACAAACACAGATTAAGAGAGAGGGGCAGGAAGGGAGACAAGATACATCAAAGAAAAAAAAACAGCCACCTACTCCCCCCCCCCCCCACACACACACAATTTCAAGTGTAGTGGACACAACCACTAGGAAAGATAGTTATGGGGCAAAAAATACGTAGATGAACCAGTAAAAAAAAAAAATGATGGGGGGGGGGGGGGGGGAAGAATGAGAGAGGGGAGCGGGTAAGGAAATCTAGAGAAAATGAAAAGACAGGATGGAGAGGAGACAAAGAAGAGATGGGACAGGAGAGAGGGCAAGGAAAGGAAGAGAGGAAGAATGGAGAGAGAAAGGAGAATAGAAGAAGATCAAAGGAAAGAGAAGGGGTGAGAGAAGAAAGGTAAGACACGGTTGTGGGGGTGGGGTGGGGGGGGGGTGTAAGAACAATGAGTGTACCCTCTCTCAATGTGAATGTGGCCGTGGTCCAAAAAACAACAGTGCTAACCCCTACTTCTGCCCCCTTGCTTGTCCTATCTGTGTGTGACAACAATAATTCAATTTCTTACACTTAAGGCTGGTGACCTGAGAGCCAAGGTCATTTTATGAAGAAAATAAAAGTCCAGGGGATCCCAACCCACCAGTGGTGGAAAATAGAGAAGTTTACCACACACACATAAATAGGTCAGGGCAGCAGTGGACTTCGTTTTATTTCTGGTTTTCCAATTACAGAAAGGAGGGGAGAGAGGAGGTGGTGGAAAGTGGTGTAGAAGGCTGAGGTGGTAAGGGTGAGACAGAGGAGGTGAGAGAATAAAGTTTAAGAAAATAAAGTGGGAATGAGACAGGGAGTAAGAAAATAAGATATAGAGGGAAGAAGGTAGCAGGAAGGGGTGCACTCCCTCCCCTAGGTGTCATCAATGTGGGAGGAGGAGAAAAAAAAGGGGGGGGGGGTGACGGCAAATGTGTTTTTAAAAAAAAGTACACATATATTTAATGTGTGGGAGGGGGAATGGTGGGACATGAAATGTTCTGCACTAGGCAACACATAACCTTCTACACCAACTGAAGGTATGGAGAAAGAAAGAGAGAGAGAGAGAGAGAGAGAGAGAGAGAGAGAGAGAGAGAGAGAGAGAGAGAGGGTGAGGGAGAGTGGCAAATACAAAGAGAAAGAAGAAAGCAGTGACACAGACAGGCAGAGAGTGAGGAACAGGTAGGACAAAATGTGAGGGGGCGGGAAGGGAGATGGACAGAGATTAAGGCCGCTAGGAAAACAAACACATCAAAAGAAAATATCCACCATGTTCACACAGAATGCCCCCCCCCCCCCAATACAACTTCCTGTGTACTTGAGTTGCTAGGAAGAGTTATGGAGCCGCACATTTACTAAACATTTAAACAAGAAATAAAATAGGGAAAAGGGGGAGGGGGGACAGGAAATGGGAGAGTAAAAGGAAAGATAGAGAGAAAGAGAAGAAGATGAAGATCAGAAGGAGAGGTTAGAGACAATGCAGGAGACGGGAAGGAAGGAGCAATAGGTAGAAGAGTGAAAGAGGGAGGGAAGAGAGAGAGAGAGGAGTGAGACAACAGAAGAGGGAATCTCGGGGAATTACAATACTGATCGCCAAACACACTGTAAAGATAAATCCAGGCCCAAAATAGAACTGGGAAATCCAGCTGCAGTCACTTTTCTTAGCCCCAATGCCATCTCTAATTAATAGAGAAGGCCCTGCTTAGCCCCACCACGGCGACTCTATTTATAAATACAACTGAACCAAGCCCCACCATCTCCCAATGTAATCCTTTCTAGAAACCACGGCCATAAACGATTTAAACTGTTCATTCTGCCGGACTTGCTAGAAACAAAGGCACACACACACACACGCGAGAAGGAAGCTGCTCCTTCCCGCCCCATGCCACACTGCTGCTGTCTGCATGTATTCATGATCTGTAACAAAGCCCGCCCTCCGCTGGCCTTTAACAAGCCATTTCGGCTGAAAATAGCCAATAATCAGCTGCCCTCACACCTGAAACGACCATACAATGAAAGTAGCCAAAAACTAGCCAAATGGCCAAAAAAGCCAAATGGCTCCCCCAAAATTGCCTGTGCTTGAAAAACACAGGATTTCTGACGATTTCATTGCCGCGGTCAAAATTCACGGCTTTTCAAGGTCGGAATATCTTTTATAAGCTAAAAATCCCGGTTTTAAGGTCAGCGAAAAAAATCCCGGTAATTTCCCGATTTCCCGGTCCACTACGAACCCTGATGAATGTATGTGACAATTACCATCTCTTCAAACATGAAAGTATGTGACTATGAACATCTCTTCAAACATGAAAGTATGTGACTATGAACATCTCTTCAAACATGAAAGTATGTGACTATGATCATCTCTTCAAACATGAAAGTATGTGACTATGATCATCTCTTCAAACATGAAAGTATGTGACTATGAACATCTCTTCAAACATGAAAGTATGTGACTATGATAATCTCCTCAAACATGAAAGTATGTGACTATGATCATCTCTTCAAACATGAATGTATGTGACAATTACCATCTCTTCAAACATGAAAGTATGTGACTATGATAATCTCTTCAAACATGAAAGTATGTGACTATGATCATCTCTTCAAACATGAATGTATGTGACAATTACCATCTCTTCAAACATGAAAGTATGTGACTATGAACATCTCTTCAAACATGAAAGTATGTGACTATGATCATCTCTTCAAACATGAAAGTATGTGACTATGATCATCTCTTCAAACATGAAAGTATGTGACTATGAACATCTCTTCAAACATGAAAGTATGTGACAATTACCATCTTTTCTAACATAAATATATGTGACTATGATCATCTCTTCTAACTTGAATGTATGTGACAATTACTATCACTTCTAACATAAATTTAGGTGACAATTACCATCGCTCCTAATTTAAATTTATGTGACCATCACTCAAAATATAAATTTATGTGACAATTATCATCTCTTCTAACATAAATGTATGTGATAATTATCATCTCTTCTAACATAAACGTATGTGACAATTGTTATCTTTTCCAACATATATTTATGTGACAATTATTATCTTCTCTAAAAAATTATGTGACTATTATTATTATCATCTCTAACAAAACATTTTTTACAGTAAAATCTTTTTAACACGAACTCACCTAAGAAGAACGCTTAGTTAACTTAGAAGCTTCTTCTTCTTTGCGTTCACCAGCTGTACACTCTGGTGGAAAGTTCTGGTTGCTAGTCCACTACTGAACTGCAGTCCTGCTCAAGAACCTGAGTGTTGCGTGTGCATCAGTTTTACAGATCTCATTCTCTTGAATACAGACTGTTGGTTCCTTGCCTCTCTGGCAGATGCACTCCGACTTCAAAGGAAGCTCCCCAATTAGTCGACTCTTACGACATGCTTTTAGGGAGACATTGGGTCTATTCTTGTTTTGCCCACAATGGGTTTCCAGAACCCACACGGGGGGAACTTAAAAGCATTTTGGTCCAACAAGGGGGATTCATTACTGTTATTAGGCCCCAGTTAGCACAAACTGTTTTTAACATAAACTCTATTTTCAGTACCTTGGAATTTGTGGTAAACAGATTTTACTGTATGTGAAAATTATCAACTCCTTAACAGAGCATTTACGCAACAACAATATTTCTTCGAACATCAATATCACAACTAACATCATGTGGACCTTCACAAACATGTGCTAATCTACAAACATTAACTTTGATTTGCATTTAGAAACATTAAAGCTACAGTATTCCCTGAGTGTGTGGAAGACGAGAACCTTCTCCAAGCCACCAGGTTAGCTGTCAAAGAAGATGTCAATTCGGACCTGTTAGCATAGCATACTTGACATGATTCAACCTGTTGCTGTTGACACAGAAAGAAACCCAGTGACACTCACCCCCCACAGAGCAGCGACGAGCAATCTCCCACAGGACAAGGCCGAACGAGTACACATCAGCTCGCTTGAATGACTCAAAGTGATTCATATTGATGGTTTCATCCAGGCATTCGGGAGCCATGTACCTCTTTGTGCCGACCCGGTTGTTGGGGGCAATATCCACACTGTCCGTCTTTGAGTCATGGCGGACAGCCAAACCTGCATGTGAGTGATTTACTTATTGAAATTTACAGCATTTTTCTGTTCATAACATGCATTTTTAATTCTCAAGAGCTATATAAATCCTATCCTGACATACAGAAGCAAATCATGGACAGACAATTAGAGTGAAAGTTACTTGAAAGTGGTGATGTGTTTTTAAAGAAGAAGGATGAGAATACCCTGGATACATAAAAGAGTAACGCAGACGTCTTAAAAGAAACAGAGAACTATTTGCCCCCGTCAGAAGGAGACAACCACTCAGAAAGAGACAATCTAAATTCTTTGGTCATGTCAAAAGAAGGAGAAAACTGTACAACACAACGGTGGGAAAGCTGGAGAGGAAAAGAGGCAGAAGGAGACCAAGAGAGAGATGCTGGATGGTTTGACATCATGGCAAGGAAAAATCATCTGCGGCAGAATTAAATGAAAGTAGATGGGATAGAAGGTTATGAATAGGCATTACTTTCTAAACCACACGACATAGACTTTAAGAAGAATAATGTGCATTTAATTTTAGAAGAGAAAATTTCTGCACGGTGAGCTCAAATTATTTTTATTCCGAGTATTGCAAGAGAGTTGCATCTGTGGCTTAGGGTTATGACTGTAGTTCATAATTCTGAAATACCCAGTTTAATGCAACTGCAGGCGATCTGATAGCAGACCACTTTGGATTTAATTTGACAATGGCATAAACTGTAAACCATTTAAAAAGCAATGGCAAACTTCTTCTTTTGCCCTTTATCCCCCAATGGGGCATAATAACTCACGCCAAGTCGTCCTGTCCTTTGAGATGGCAAGAAGCTTACCCCATGCCATCTCTAACTTTTAGAACTTCTCTCTCTCTCACGCCCTTCTCTGTGTGTTTTTGTTTTTGGTCTGCCTTCATTTCCATGTCCCTGTGGGTTCCAGTGCATACTGTTCTCAGGTTTCCTCAGTGTCCTACCCTACTGAACATAAAAGCTGCCTAGTAAAACCACAAAGAGACAACAAATGCTGGAGCTGGTATGCAATGTCCTGTAAAGGGTACGCCACAAACATTTTTAACTGAAAGGTAACACACACAGAGATTATGTGGTATAAGACTGAAAGATATTAAATTAAAAAACAGATAGCATATACATAATACATTCGGTGAATTATATATGTCATTACATGACCAAATGAGCTCAACTGACAAAACTGGCAATACACCAAAATGTTCCCACTGTGCACCGTGAGGTTAAGTCGAAATAATTATTTAAAATCATAAATTCTACTCACAATTTTACAAGTAAAAAAATTTAACAGACGTTAGCTGTCTGTTGCTAATTAACAACAAAGAAGAAACTTAGATGACTCAAACAATTCCAGTTAAAGAAACACAGCAGGGATGTCTTGGGGTCATGGCAGATAGCCGAACTGCCTGTGACACTGGGAAGCTCAACAGAGATTAGACGACACAAAATGGTGAATCTTCATCAGAGAAAACATGCACATTGCCCAACATAATTTATGAGCAGCAGATGTAAAGGTAAAGTCAGGAGATGTGAGCCAGCGTCACTGCACACGGTTATAAACCATAAGTGCTCTGCCACCAGCACTGACAGCTGATAAGAAACAGTCCGCCTGTGTCACAGACCGCACGAAACTCAGCAGCTACAGCGAGGTTCTTCCATTTACCCCAGAGTGTTAACTCTGGTACCCATTTCCTAGAGGCTGGGTGAACCCCGGTAACCGTCCGGATTCGAACACCGGCCATGGGCTGCAGCGAGCCGCAGCTGGATTTGAAAGAGAGTCTCCTATCAACTGCGCTAACACGGCCCGGCCCCATATAGAGCAGCAAAAAACATTTCACAAAAGCACTAGAGGACACTGATTTCAAACAAACGACAAACGCTAGCATATTTCTTGTGCCAGGAGACACAGATCTCAAGTGAGTGCCAGATGACAGATTTCATGTGATTATCAAATAACAGAAACATGACATTTACCCAGATCAGCTATACAGCAGGTGCCATTACTCTTCACCAGAATGTTCTTGGACTTCAGATCTCTGTGAGCTATTGCTGGTTTACCTATGGGCCAGAAGAAAAGAAGGGAAAACAGGTTACAAACAAAACCACGGAATCTGTGGAACAACAAGAAGACAGCTATGAAATAAAAATTAACACTGTCATAGATATAAATAATGCTGGGACACAAGATGTTACATTGTCATAGATATAAATAATGCTGGGACACAAGATGTTACACTGTCATAGATATAAATAATGCTGGGACACAAAATGTAACACTGTCATATATATAAATAATGTTTGGACATAAAATGTAACTCTGTCATAGATATAAATAATGCTGGGACACAAAATGTAACACTGTCATAAATATAAATAATGAAACAGTAGCTGGGACACACAATGTAACACTTTCACAGATATCATAAAGGAAATAGTTGGGAAAGAAAATTTAACACTTTCACAGACTTGAATGATGAAATAACACTGGTAAAGAAAATGTAGCATTCTTACATACATGTATAATGAAATAACAGCTGTGAAAAAAAGTGAAAATTAAATGGAGCTTGCAGAAGACACATTTGTACACTAAATATAACTGCCAAATATACTGTTTACACACCAATCAGAATCTGCTACAGTGATGTGACAACATGCTGGCTCTTTTACTTCCCAAAACCATTACTCATTTTAGCCTTGGCTGATGTTTGACCCCTAAATCAATTTTTTTTTTAAATCAACCCCAATGTGCATCTGAACCTAAGACCGTTGTGCCGACAGGGAAGCATCTAGCTATGGCACCAGCATTGCTCCAGGTGACTCCAGTGCTGTGTACCAAACACACATAAGCACACATGATGAAACAAACAGTGAGAGACTGACTACTTACCCTCTTCTTCTTTTCTCTACTCCTGGAATGCCTTGCAGCATCAGGGCAGAAAGAGCTATATGGAACAGGCTCTTCTGCTCGCTTCCTATGAAGTACTTTTTAATGTCTCTGATGTTTATGCAGTCCATGTTCTGCATGGTTGACCTCTGGAACTGTTACGGCTGTATCTGTATACCACTGCTCTCTGTGGTGCCCTGTCTAATGCCAATCTTGTTACATTGCCAAACCATTTGATTTTTTGTCTACCTACAAAGTTCAGTATTGGTTCTGTGTTGACTCTCCTCCTGACATCATCAATCCTAAGTCAATCTTTCCTCGTGACACTTAGCACGATACGTAAACATTTCATTGACTACTTACCCTGGGCTCCTAAAATCTCCATATGTAGATGAGCCATCCCGCAAGCAGCCGTATGAGCCAGGCGTATCATGCTGGCAGCAGTGACGGTGTGGCGGTTGAGGTAATCAAATAAAGAGCCATTCTCGTGGCAGTCAGTGATCAGCCACAGCTGGGTCCAGGTGCCGTTGTCTGCGGAGCAGCGAACATCACATCAACACAAACTAATGTGGAGCAGCGAACATCACATCAACAAAAACTAATGTGGAGCAGCGAACATCACATCAACACAAACTAATGTGGAGCAGCGAACATCACATCAACACAAACTAATGTGGAGCAGCGAACATCACATCAACACAAACTAATGTGGAGCAGCGAACATCACATCAACACAAACTAATGTGGAGCAGCGAACATCACATCAACACAAACTAATGTGGAGCAGCGAACATCACATCAACACAAACTAATGTAGAGCAGCGAACATCACATTAGCACAAACTAATGTGGAGCAGCGAACATCACATCAACACAAACTAATGTGGAGCAGCGAACATCACATCAGCACAAACTAAGGAACAATAGAACACTTCTTCTTCCCTGTCGCATGCAGTAGCTGTAAATTCCAGGGGAAAGTTTTGGTTGTTTGTCCACTTCTGGACTTTTGAGTTTCGCTTGCATCCGTTTTTACATATCTCCTTATTTGTTTGTATGCAAATTACTGGTTCCTCGTCTTTCATGCAGATACACTGGGACTTGGAAGGAAAAATCACCAAATTAATTGACTTTTTTTTTTACATGTTTTGTTAGGGAGGCAGTGGGTCTATCCTTCTCCCCCCCCCCCCTCCCATTGGGGCTGGAGAATCCACATGGGCCACACAAAAAACTAAACTGTCAAAGTGTGCTGGACATGCAGTGTTAGCTCATTATTTCTACACATCAATGGGTGAAGGAAAGCTGAGTAATAAATATCAGACAGGCCGTTTTTGCTTCCCGACATTAATGGCACCCATTTTTAGGCTGGGTACACCTAGGAGCAGTCGGCATCTGTGGTTTAGGCTTTACAAACACATTTCGTAATGCTGAGGTGCTACATTCGATCCTAGATGCAGGAGATTTTGCAGCTGACCGACTTGCATTAGTTTCGACAGTGGCATCAAGAGCTGACCATTTACAAGCAATGCCAAACTACTGAACGTATTTGCCTAGTAAAATCAGAGCCAAAATAAAAAATCTGTGGTTGGTTCTGCAACATCGTACACAGGAGATGCAACTAATTTATCTTTTAATACTTAGGAATACTAGACCAGTATCACACTAGCTATCTTGACTTCCCAGGACATTTTTTTTTCCCGGCCACAAACATTAGGCTGGTTATGCCTGGGAACACAGAGAAAAGGTAAAAATCTTCTTAGATTTTGACCTGAACATATAACATCATGCCTGCAAACAAGCAATGATCTGAACATATGACACAATGCCTGCAAACAAGCAAGCTGACGACTGGGCTGGTGTGACTCCTACATACGCAATTATATTCACAATGTCAGCTTTGAGGATTGCACTAGTTTCCGGCACTTTCTTCACGGAATCTCTACTGCCCCTGTGTGGGTTCTGGAGCTTCAGCTGCGGGTGGGAGAACAACAGATTTGCTGCCCCTTAACAAGCTTGTCATAAAATGTAACTAATCATGGATTTGCTGACACTGGATGAGTTGGGGCCCAAAAATGCAGATATCGCAGCCTAGCTGTAAACCACAACACAATGTGCCAACCACTCTTTTTAAGGATGACAGGAGAAGAAGAATCTCTACTGCAGAAACAGACCATGATCCTATATCCCCCCACTGTGCCATTGTTTAGGCATCACATGACTTACTAGAGTTTCCCCTTAATTTGGTCCCATGGACCCATTGGGATCAGCAGCCCGCTATTATGAGAAAGACTGGTCTATATTAACCTGACAAGAACAAATTTACCATCTATATTTATTAGAGAGTGACATGTGCATATATATATATGTGCATATATATATGTGCATATATATATATATATATATATATATATATATATATATATATATATATATATATATATATATATATATATATATATATATATATATATATATATGTATATATATATATATATATATATATATATATATATATATATATATATATATATATATATATATATATGTATATATATATATATATATATATATATATATATATATATATATATATGCATATATATATGTGAACCTCTTATACAAGTGTGAGAGCTGGGGGGGGGGGGGGGGTATAAACCACAGCACCAACTCGACTGCTAAGATCATTTAAAGAAACTTTAGGATTTCTAACCGTCATCAATGAGTCTCTATTGCAAAAAACTTTAAACATGTCTTTGCGTGAGGGTTTCGGGTCCCCACTTAGGGAGGAAAGAAAAAAGAACAGATCAACTGTCCCCCTAAAAAGAAAAGCATGTCATAGAAAGCTACTAGTTAGCAATTTTGAAGTCAGCCTGCATCTGAGTAAGAGGTGAGGAATCAGCAGTCTGCATTCAAATAAGCCACATTTGAAAAACTCAAGTTCTGGAACAAGACCACAATCCAGAAGTGGATGAACAACCAGAACTTTGGGTCGGAGTTTACAGCGGGTGAACACTAAGAAGAAGAAGAAGAAGAAATGTACTTCAGAGTTTGGCAGCCGTCTTCTGTGAGTCTCTACTGCTAGGGCACTGACAGATCCATAAGTCTTCACTGAGTCGCTACTGTTAAGGCATGCAAAGATCCATTTGTTTCTAACAACCATCCTCGAGTCTCCATTGTTAGTGATTTCAAATATACATCAGTTTCTAACAGTCATCATAAAGATTACTGCAATGGCACTTAAAGATACTTTAGTTTCTAGCAATTTTGGGGGGAAATGAACAGGTGGACAGACTGGCTGGCTCTGCACAACTTGGTGGAATACTGATGCATGATAAGGCAGACATGGTTAGTGCCTTGTGGGAGAGGGTGTACAGTTCAGAGGAGCAGATGGATCACCACAGCCTGGTGAAATTGATACAGCAGGGAGTGACGAGAGGTTCTGGCAGATGCTCGAGGCTCAGAGAAAAGACAAGACATGTTTAATCAGAATGCTACTGGCACCATTAGTATTGGAACTCTTCACTGGCTGCTGAGGATGGTGACGGGGCACTTATGGAAATGCCCCGAGTGCTGTGATATCGGTTCTTGAATCAACTCAACTAGCAATTCGAATTGGCACTATTGAAAAAAACAGTCTGGTGTTAAACATTCCGGCTGACACTGAATTCAGCCTCCCCACCTTAAAGAACTAAGAATTACAGGTGTAACCTACACCCAGCAAGGAGCAGAATCCCATGCTCTCTTCCAAAAACAAAGCATAAAACTGGTTTACCAGGAAGGAACAGCCAATGCTTTCAACAACACTACAAAATACTACCTAACGTGTCTCACCTTTGTTATCAGCAGCAATAAATCCCAAGATATTCTCATGCCTCAACATGACAGTCTGATAAATCTCTGCTTCCCTGAACCACGACCTCTCCTCCCGAGAAGGAAATATTTTCACTGCTACGTTCTCTCCACGCCAGTTTCCTCGCCAGACTTCCCCGTAGCGACCCTTGCCAATGATCTCACACAGTCGAATCTGTCTTGCAATTGTCCTCTGCACCAAAAGAGGCAAACCTAAAACAGCAGTGTTATTACTGAATGACAATGTTAACCCCTGGTAAAGGTGTGGAAAGTTTAGGGCAGAGATTTCCATTTAGCTAAGACCTGGGCACCTCTCTTATTTTTGGTGTGTGTGTATGTATACGTGTGTGTGTATATATGTATACGTGTCTGTATGTATGTAAATGTGTATATGTATGAAAAAGTGTTTGCATGTATGTATGTGTATATATATCATCATCATCATCAGGTGCCTTGCCGACTGGCCTGGGCGATCATGCACATATATATATGTGTCTGTGTATATATATATATATATATATATATATATATATATATATATATATATATATATATATATATATATATATATATATATATATATGTGTGCGCATGTATATGATTGTGTGTGTGTTTATGTATGAATGTATGTACATACGTATGTGTGTGTGAGTGGGTGTGTGGATGCGCATGCATTTTACCACCCATGCTTTTGTGTTTTTTCGTGATATTCATAATATACATATTATTATACAAACACAACATGCTTTAATGATAAAATACAATTGCTGTGTGAAGGATGAGTGTTTGGAAGGGCCGAATGTAAGGCGGGCCAGCGTGCTCAATTTGTGACCCTTTGAAAAAAAAATGTGCCCGTTCATTCGAAGCTCTACCATGGACCTGACAATTTTTAATAGTCGTACCGCAGAACATATTAAAATGTATACAAATAAGAATCATAAATGGATTGCTTGAGGGTAAAAAAAATATATATAATGGACTCCTCAATGTGTTCCACGGACCTACCAGGGTCAGTGGCCCACCAAATGGAAAAGACTGGTCTAAAGAAAACCACCATATTAAGCTGCCCAGAACAAGTTTCTATATTTATTAGAGAATGACATTTGTAGATGTGAGATCTGGGAAAAACCACAGCATCAATTCATCAAAAGAATGAATTTATGGACATTCACAAAGCAATATTTATGAGTGACTAATATTTTTTTTTAAATCTCACCAGGTCTCTGAACTTAATACCCTAACAATAACACCTTTAAAGAAATAAAACCACACAAATCATACAATTAAGATATGGCAGATAATGAAACAAAGGGGCATAATAAGTAAGAAAACACCCTTACTGGTGGTCAATACAGAATAATCTGACACTCAATGGCTGATGTGGTCAGTCTCACAGTGATCACCTTTATATTCCATGACTTTACCTTATCTGGTACCTATTTTAGATTGAGTTGAGCTGACAGAAAACTCAAGCATCCTTGCATAAGAGCACTCACTGAATTTATTTACCTACTGTCAAATACACATCCATATCTTGATGTAGGGCAGGACTATTCAACTAAATTGACTCAGGGTCAGAAATTTTTGAAAATGTGGCCCGTCATGGACCAGAAACCCGAGTCACAGCATAGAAAGGTCATTGATACAGCCCAACTGTCAATGATCTGCAGGCAACTTGCTAGGCCTTCGTGGGCAGCCAGTTGAATAGCCCAGATGTGCCATCTGCATGCTGTAGACACATGTTTTTTGTTTTGTTTTTGTAAGGAAGGGCTGATTAAGCACTTCAAGCTATGCAGAGATAAAAAGGTACACGAAAGTGATAAACTGTAAGTTGACCACATGCCCTCTGCATGCCAATGGTCAATAAAAATAGACTCAGACACAAGTACTGACAGACCAACATAGAGGTACTGATAGACAGAGACACAAGCAATGATACACTAAGACAGGTACTGACAGACTAAGACACAAATACTCATAGACTAAGACATAAGTACTGACAGACTAAGACACAAATACTCATAGACTAAGACATAAGTACTGACAGACTAAGACACAAATACTCATAGACTAAGACATAAGTACTGATAGACTAAGACACAAATACTGATAGACTAAGACACAAGTACTGACAAACTAAGCCCCAATCACTGACATGCACAGACAAAATGAGACCAAGAACAAGGATATGACAGCCAGAAACAAACTGTACTGACCCGAGCCTGATCCAGACTGTGACCAGTCATAGAGTTCTTTCAGAGACGATGGCTGAGAGCCCATGAGTGGATTGGTGTCTATGTTCTGATCCGGTGGTGGTGCATAAGGCCTTAATCGCTTCTTCAGATAGATGACAACTATGACCACGATGATTATAAACACAACAATTACAGAAATTATGATGATGACACTTTTGGTCATCCCATCGCCAGAATCTGCAAGAAAAATAAAAAACATCTGTTATACGCCAACAAAGAAGCACATGGATGTTCGTAGCATTATCAGCGGGCAGAACAGTCAAAGAAGTCAACGGCGCCTTCTCGATGACAACCAGCAGCATGACGATGGAGGTGATATCAGTAACACACTATGATGATTAATGGAGACCACACTGGGGGGGGGGGGGGGGGGGGGGAGATGTGGTTGGTGGTGATGGTTTATGTTTAGACGGCAGATCAACATCATGGCACCATCTGGCTAATGGAGTCATTATCCTGTCAGCAAAATAAGATAAGCAGTCTGATTAATGAGTTAGTCAAACAATGAGATGATATACAATCTAATGAATAATAAACTTACAAAACAATCTAGTCAATGTGTCAATGAGACAATGTTAAGTTGGATGTGTTCGCTGAAAAGTGCAAATAGCGCAGCTATGCTATAAGCAGGCACAATGTAGTTAGGTGGTTGGATAATAAAAGAAGATATACAATATGATCAATGAGTCCGTAAAATAAGAAGAAGAAATGAAATCTGCCTGGTTAATGAATCAATCAGGCAATAAGAAAAAAAAAATGAAGTATTTATAAATTACCTGTTTCCCTCTTATCAACTCTCTCAGATGGTAATGGTGCTAACTCAGGGACCTCATAGTTGCACAAATCTTGGTCTCTGCAGCACCGCACATTCTGCTCATGTTTCATGGCATCATTGACAAAGCACATGAGAGCCCGGCCTTGCAGTGAAAACTTGTCCTTCTCCAGGCACCTAGTTTCAGATACAGATGTCAACCCATTACTGTTATTATGAACAAATAAACACATTATAAATAATTATAAACAAGGCATCTAAGTTACATCCACATGTGAAAAACACTACCGCTATTCTTCTTCTTCTGTCCCACTGGTTCTGATGACCTGTACGCAGGACCTATCCACATGTGGTCCTGGTGACTAGTCTAGAATTCCCGAACGCCACCTTCCACATACTTGAAGCCTTCTATTGCACCAGCAAGAGATGTGGCATGAAATACATTGGTGAAACAGGTCTACGGCTGGCTGACAGGTTCAGACATCTTTTGGATGTGCAAAATGGTGCCTTGAAACCAGTACCGTCGCACTTCAATTCCCAGGATCACCAAGGTGTCCTAGACATGGAGGTGGCAACCATTAAATCTAGCCACTCAAGCGACAGAGTCTGGAAGTCTCTTTGTTTACACTTTAGGGACTTTAACACCCTTAGGACTAAATTGGCAACAGTTTCATTTGAACTCCTAGGGGATTTAACTGCCCTCAGTATTATCTCTAACCCCCCAGTTATAACCTCTTGTACTCTACTTATTCTCCCAGCCCACAAGTGTAGGCATTCTGCTGAGAATCTATCGACCCGGCTGCTTTGAGATACCAGCTAAGTGATTTTTGTGTATTTGTGTAGTATTGTTTGATTTGTATGTGCTGATGAAGGCTCCATAGTCACAATGTTCACGTTTTGCTTGTATTTGTTATATAGTGTAGCTTGCTAATATATTTTTTGTTCAGTTTTATTTCTTTTCTTGTTATTATGTAAAGTGTCACAGTGTGGAGTTAGATTCAGTTTTCTGTCTTCTGCTAGTTGAGTAGCCTGTGTTAATATCACCTCCCACTTCTGTAGTGTCTTTTACTCCATCTACCAATGTCTTTCTTGGTCAGCCTCTTGTCTCATAGCCTGCTGTTCGCATGTAGTATGCTCTAGCTGCTGGCTGATTTTGTTACTAATGCTATCAGCCACAAACTGCTGATAGAGACATCAGGTGATCTCTCTGGCAAACCTCTAACCCCCAAGGTAGAAGAGGAGCGGCTAAGTAAGTAAGTAAGCTATCAGCCACAGACAAATTAATGAAATGGACACCTAAGTCCTGTTTAGAAGTGAACATGCTAATGCTATTATCCAGAAAATAATTACACATAAATCTTGCTTTCTCCAGACACCTAAACTCAGGTACAGATTTCAATATATTTATGCTATTCTGCTTTTCCTTTTCTTCTTCCTATTCTTCTTGATCTCCACCAGCTGAAAACTCTGGTTGTTCACCTATTTCTGGATTTTGGTCTTGTTCCAGAACATGAGTTTTGCGTGCACAAGTAATTTACATATCTACCATATTTCTATGCAGATTACCTGTGGGGGTTCTGGGGCCCCATTGGGGGGGAGGGGGAGAGATAGAACAATAATAGGTCCACTGCCTCCATAACAAACATGTTGTAAGAGTTGACTAACTGGCTGGCTTTCTTCGAAGTCAAAGTGCTTCTGCTTGAGAAGCAAGAAATCAACAGCCTGGATACAAAGTTTAATCACATTTAAACTACAAATTGGTACATATTTGTGTGAGTTCAGTTTACTTCAATCCAAGGTCATCGGTTTTTTTTTTCAACCCCACGGGTAGGTTTTCACACAAACAATTTCCTCAGCAAACATACCTTCCAACAAGAATGGCTAATCAACTGGTGGCCTGCAGATGCCAAGCCAGTTGCGCGCGGAGCATTGCCATTTGTACTGTATTACGGATCTATTTATGCTGGGACTCTTGACTTCTGGGCCGTGATGATCCCTATTTTCAACTTTTTGGCTCTTGGATAAACTTAGTTGAATAGCCCCTGCCTTACAGCCTATCTGTGACTTCCAAACTCTAAAATTAGTAACATTATCGGTTTACATAATTAATAAATGTTTATAACTTTCTCAAAATACTATTTACAGGATGACTGTGCACATACTTATGCCCTGTCATATCTTAAAATCAGCTACTTTAGGAACTTCTTGTTACTGTTTCCAGGACTGACACTGATAGATGAGTTCCTGTGATAAAACTGTTTCCTACGTTTGAGGATTCGCATGTGCATACTTGACAGAATCTGACTGTCTCAAATAACAAATCATGATCGCCAAAAGTTCTCGGCGTGGCACATAATAATGACGATGACTCAAATGAATACACAAACATTTTGCATGCAAACTATTCACCACTTCTAAAAGAAGCCTACGCTTAAGGAAAGCCTGAGAAAAGAAAAATTCCTTCTTTTTCTGCATTCACCCGAAGACATAAATTCTTCGGGCATGTTTACAATATGGCTGCGATATTTACACCTTTCAGCAGACACATCCAACTTCTGCAGGTATTTGCTGTCCAGGCTAGCTAGCATTCCCAGAAACATGTTCTTAAGCAAGATGCTCTAGCAAAAAGTACCTACCGGCGACTGATTCGAATGACTTCTTTGTTACTAATAACAACTCCATCTTTATTTTTCTCCTTATCTCGAACAATGATCGAGACACAGTATCCGCCGTCGATGACACAGGTGCTGTTTTCAGCTACTCCAGGGTGATTGCAGTTGTGGCACTGGTAACATTTGATCCCTGTTGACAAAACACTATATCATTGTAATCAAACACTCTAAAACAGCATCTCCAATGAAAAACCCTCTAACATTATTCAGAGTACAAAATTACTCTAATAGAGAGGTACCCAATAAGCTAAGGTCTCCAAACACCTCTTATTTACATAGGTTTGCCACAGATCCACTACTTTGTATTGGTCATGCTGAAGTTAACTGTGTATCCTGCTTCTTCGTGTTCACCGACTGTAAACTCTGGCGGAAAGTTGTGGGTGTTCGCCCACCCCAGGGCTTTGGTCTTGTTCCAGAACCTGAGTGTTGCGTGCACATCCGTTTTGCAGATCTGGCTTATCAATGCAGACTCTTGGTTCCTTGGCTCTCAGGCAGGTGCACTCTGAGTACGAAGGATGTCCCCAATTAGCTGACTCCTATGACAGGCTTGTTGGAGACCAATGGGTCTATTCTAATTTACCCCACAATGGGGCCTCGGAACCCACACAGGGAAATGCGTGTATGCCTTACAGGACATTGCAAAACCCTCCACAGCATTTTTTTGCTGCTTAGTTTTACTAGGCAAGTTAAATTCAATAGTTTGAAATTGCTTTCGGACCGGTGGGCTCTCCATACTATTGTCAAAATTAACAAAAAGTGGTCTTCTGCAAACCGCCTGCAGCTGAAATGGAACCAGATATTTTGAAGAATTTATGATAATTTATAAAAAAAAAAAATTGAACTACAAAACAAAAAAAAACCAACATTATGTTGTTAAGGGTTACTTTTTTATTTTATTTCAAATAATGATATCATGCGCTGCTTAAATTTATTCTGTGAACCACCAAAGGGAGGCAACTGCTCTAATACCTAATTTCAAGTAATGAATATTATCAAACATATTCAACAGTGATAAATAAATGCTATGCACTTTCTTTGCCAGGACACTATCATTTGTAATCGTAAATTTTATGTCGATAAAACACTTTTTAAAGTTCTGCCTTCCTCTGTGGCATGTCCACTGACATAATGTTTGAACAAAATGTGGCATGCAATTGTCATTTTAATTGGTTGTGTGTGTGTGATAGGTAAATGATGCTCACAACAGATGTAATTCATCAGTTGTGCTATTTAAAGTTGCACAGCACTCGCAGTGTATTCTTCTATTCCGCTCTGTCCTGTACACCTGTTCATTTATGGAATCCAGACCAGACCTTTTGATCTCTTTCTCCAAAAAATTATCTTAAGGTTTCCTTTGGATGTCCTGACTCCATTTGTTTCCAATTGAATAGTCTGTATTGTGATTCCCTGACCGCTTCTCCTCAGGATGTGCCGAATATGCCATCTGCTTTGTCCTATAACTTTTGATAACAGTGGCTGTCCAGAATTTTTTTTTTTTTTTTTTTTTTTTTTTTTTTTTGCTTTTCTTGAACTCATCCTATTTAATGTTCATAAAAATTTGTTAGGTATTTGCTTTCGATGCTTATTACTATTGCTCCATTTCTTCTCTTCTACAAATGGAATTCATCGCAGCATCAGGACAATATACGATATCTCTGGAACAGGCCCATCTATTTGCTTCATTTATATATATATATATATAGATCTTTTTAGTGTCTCCTATGTTTCTGCATGGCTAACCTCTGGCTTTGTTACTGCTGTATCTATAAAATTGCTTTTTGTGAAGCCTTGTCTGTTGCCATGTCTACTTTAGTAATTTTTTTCAACTTTCATTGTCAAAACAATGAAGGTATAAAACTAAAATTTGAAAAATACAATGTATGTATTACTATTACATGAAGCTACAGCTTTTATGGAATACAATTATAATTCAGAAACCAAGGATACTGCAATGACAAAACAATATACAAAGAAAGGCATGACAATGAGTATTACAGGAAAGTAACTACTACACTGCAATTTAAAATTATTATGTAAAAAGTTAAACACCAAACCAAAAAAAAAAAAAAAAGTATTTTGCATTCATCAGTCTACTTGCTAGTCCCAGTAGCTGAGCTTACAAAAGTAGTTCTACAATGGGCTTCCGATACACTACTCACTACACTGTTGTAGTGTAGTCAAGTCAGTATACAACAGGGCTATTCAACTGGCGTTCTGAGGGCAAAATATGGCCAAAAGTGGCCTAGCAAGTGGCCCAAGTATCCATTGCTTGTTGTACTGTTATTGCTGTATTAATCATATGATCCATCTTAGCTATGCTAAGGGTTCATGCTCATTCCTCTTGGCCATGACAATCCTCATTTTTCAAGTTTTTGGCTCTTGAGTAAACTAAGTTGAACAGCCATGATTTACAGGTTATAAGCAACATTTCTGGATTCATTGAAACGTCTAAGTATAATTTTGAAGGTTCATATTTTTTAATAGCCCATTTATTTATCTTTAAAATGATAGTTCATTCAATAACGCATGTTGCAAATTAATTAAACTGTATCAGTTCAATTTGCGTATAAATCTATGGCTATCCTCTGAATAACGGTCCCAAATTATTGAGGCCGAAAATATTCCCTCACAGGGCCTCAGTCACATGTCAATTGTGGACTTCCGGCGACTTAATCTGCGCACTTCCTGTGACTTCTGCCGAGAGTATCTCCCATGCCAATACGTGCGGCGTGGATTGGAGCTTAACAAGATGGCTGGGACTCACGAGCAGAAGCTACCGCATCTCTTGCAGCTTCCTTCATTTTATTTGCTTGTAAGTCCCAGCCATCTAGTTTAGTCCCAATCCACGCCACGCGTAGCATCGTGGAAGATACTCTCGGTGGTAGCGGCAGTCCCTGGAAGTCCGCAATTTGGCGGTGGCAGTATAGTCCTCAGAAGTTCCCATTTGACATGTGACTGAGGCCCTGTTAGGGTATATTTTCGGCCTCGATAATTTGGGACCGTTATTCGGAGGATAGCCCAATCTACTTTATAACAACTATTGGCTATACTCTGAATAACGGTCACAAATTATCGAGGCCGAAAATATACCCTAACAGGGCCTCAGTCACATGTAACTACACAGCATACGGCAGAAAAGCTTCCACCGAGTTAAAGTCACTGCTGAGAGTATTTCCCAGGACGCGCCGGGCTAAACTAGTTAGCTGACTGAAACAGGAGCAGTAGCTACCGCATCTCATGCAGCTTCCTCCATTTTATTTGCTCGCGAGTCTCAGCCATCTAGTTTAGCCCCACTCCGCAGTGCGTACCGCCAAGGGAGATTCTCTCAGCGGTGGTGGTTTAGTCGCCGGAAAAAGGTTCACAATTTACATGTGACTGAGGCCCTGTTAGGATGTAATTTCGGCCTCGATAATTTAGGACCGTTATTCGGAGGATAGCCAAATTATTACTACTGACCAGCAACGCCCAGCCTTACAAAAACGAGAATTCCCGTTTGAGCTGTACGGCCTTATATCTGGAGCTGGCCGTGATGTGGGATACTCTGATCCGAGTCCTGCAGGACAGTAGACTAACTCTGACTAAAGCAGAAGTCAGAAGTAATACTTTAGCGACTACAGTTTCGGAAATTTGCAATCTTTTTGGCAATTTCCGTTACCATGGAAACCGTTTGAAACTTGTTTCCGAAATGTCGGCTGGGGTTTCGGGATGGGTCCTAATCTCTCATGAAATTTTGCGATTGGTGTGATTTTCACCAGCTATAAATAGCTGAAAACGGCGGGAACGAACCCGATTAACAGTGCATGTCTACGACAGCCGGAAGTCCTCTGTTTTTCTGTTACATCAGTTTGATTAAAAATAGCGATAAGTATTCAGTTGGCTTTAGGCTTTATTTAACTGTTACTTGACCTGGTAATGCTAGTTATAAATGAATTCTCCGTCCAATTTTACATTTGTGTATAAAATTTCTTTCTTATCAGTGGCAATCGCTATTATGTGGCTGTGTCTGAGAAAAATTGTCTGCCATCTTGTCCAAGGAAAACAAAGCCAAAACAAAAGTTGCGCAGAAAACTTCTTGTTTCTCAGACACAAGTTTTCAACAGCTGTTTTTTACATTTCATCTCCACAAAAACCTACATATCTCAGCTCAGAAATGACATTACAAGTCTAAATGAGGTACCGTTGGAAAGGGATTGTTTACAGCTATCTAACTGTGCTGGTTTTATTTGTGTAGAGGGCATTTTAAAAATTTGACTGAAGTATCTAAATATTTTCTACTAGCTATAGTTAGTATTACGGTCTAATGACAACAATTCTTAGAATTCTAAGAGACTATACTATCACTAAGTCAGTGACTAAACTGTAAACACTGAATAGTAATCCCTTCGAAGATCGGCGTATACAATCAAATCCTAATAAGTGACACTTGAAACATTAAATATACTGATACTATGCATGTTTTGAGGTACTCTACAACAATAGATAATACGCTGGTTATCGTGTTTTTACTATTGTTGTTCTTTGTTTAGCGAGCCTATTCCGCCATTTTGTTGGCCAGCCGTGGATCGTACTGTAAACAATCCAAGTGCGTGGAGATGTTTTACCCTAATGTAGAGTTCTAATGCATTTACTAGACTCGTCTTTCATTACCTTGAGCATATTTATAAAGAAATAACAGGATAAATGCTTGCAGCACGAGATGAAAACAAAGTTTATCCATTATTTTGCAGACCTGACATAGTAACTACTAGAAGACATTTAAAACACATACGGGCTAATAACGCCAAACAAGAAGTTATTACGTCTCGTTAAAGTAGTTCGGCTGATAAAACAAGCTAAACATTGCTTTTAAATATATATCATTGTCAAAATGTGTTTATGATGGAAAATAATATGTATCTAAAGTTATTAATTTGATAAGAATGTATTTAATTAGTGTTTTTGTGCAAATATTTCGCTAACGCGAATTAATCTAGAGCGCCTTTTTAGGTAACCTTTTACCTTTGGGCAAATGAGAGAGCTGGCTAGACCGTTGAAGTTTTGACTTCTCTAGCTTTACGGCAAATAGCAGAGCAGAATTGGGAATATAGAAAATATGTACATCATGTTTTTGTGGATTTTAAAAAGACGTATGAAAGTGTCCATATAAACAGTTTTCTGTTGCTATGAAGGACTTTGGAATATAAAAAATGCTGATTATCATGACCAAACTATGTATGGAAGACACTTGTAATAAAGTCAGGCTTTTTAAATAACATCTGGTTTAAAGCAAGGTGATGCTATGTCCCCATTTCTTTTTTCAACTTGGCCCTGGAGAAAATTATAAGGAAATTGAAACAAGAGTGTACTATAGGAGAAAATACAATAATACTTTGATATGCTAATGACATTGATATCGTTGGAGAAAATGAACTAGAGACTGTTAAAACATTGACTGTCTTAAAAAAAATCAGCCCATAAATGGGACTACTTATTGGTCAAGATAAAACAGAATACATGATAATAACTAGACAGGGAAATAATATAAACTCCTGCCACATACAAGTCGATAATACGAAAATCAAACGAACGGAAACAAATAAGTACCTGGCTGCAAACTTCAACGGCTCCAACATGCTAAGAAAAAAAATACAATCTGGAAATAAAGTATACTATGCCCTTCAACTTCTGCTATAGTCAAAGTGTCCGTCTCGCAACACCAAGATCAAAATATATAAAACGTTTATTAGACCAGTCGTGTTATACGGCTCTAAAACTTGGAGCACAACTAAAAGAGATAAAGCCTTATTACAGGTTTTCGAAAACATAATTTTACGACGAATCTTTGGACCCATTAAAGATGCAAACAGCTGTGAATGGGGAGTGAGAAGCAACAACAAAATTCATAATCTGTTTAGATCCCTACTGATCATTGGCATCATGAGAGCTAATAGACTGAAATGGTTAGGACATATTGAAAGAATGTCAGATGACAGAGAAGTAAAAACTGTATACACCAAGGAGATGAATGGTCGTAGACCACGAGGCAGAACAAAAAGACGATGGAGAGATAATATCCAGACAGACCTGCAAACACGGAAAGAGAGGGCTAACCAGAGAGATGAATGGAGGCAGGTGATATCTGCAGCAATGAAACTCAAGGGCTCGGAATGCTGAAGAAGAAGAAGAAGAAGAAGAAGAAGAAGAAGAAGAAGAAGAAGAAGAAGAAGAAGAAGAAGAAGAAGAAGAAGAAGAAGAAGAAGAAGAAGAAGAAGAAGAAGAAGAAGAAGAAGAAGAAGAAGAAGAAGAAGAAGAAGAAAAAGAAGAAGAAGAAGAAAAAGAAGAAGAAGAATAAAAAGAAGAAGAAGAATAAAAAGAAGAAGAAGAAGAAGAAGAAGAAGAAGAAGAAGAAGAAGAAGAAGAAGAAGAAGAAGAAGCTAGTTGGTTAATCGACAGATTATCCTCATTGCACTTTGGACAAGTCCATAAACACTAGGATCCCATCTTACTTATGTCCATCAGCGTGTGGTGACTGATGACACCAGTTCTGTGTTGGATTACTGTTCTTCTTTGGTTACATCTATGGTGTTTACATCTGCAATACCTCGTTGTGTGTGTGTGTGTGTGTGTGTGTAGGTGTATGTGGTGTCAGTTATTGGTAGTACCTCAGGTTGGGGAGCTTGTCATGTCCTTTTTAAGACAGCTTATTAACCTTCGGTCCAAAACTGACACTCAGCTCTTGGGAAGAAACAAGGACAGAGCAGATATAATCAATGATGCCCGGACTGAGCTATTGGATAATGAGGAATTCTTGACACTAACACGTTTGCGTCACATTGGAGTAAAGCATGATGAAGCACGTCTATATAGTCTTCGAGGCCGAGATAGGAGACATTATCATCAGCTTCTCATGTGAACAATTAGTAGAAGTTCTTTGGAGTGGCTGCTGCATTAGAGGACTGGGCACGCATGGGAATGCTCAATGTGCAGTGACGTCGATTGTGATAACATAACATTACATAACATGTGGTTCCGCGTAGATTTCAGCATGCGACAGCGGCCACCACCCGGGCAACGGCTTTGACAGACCGAGTAAACCAGGTGAGGGTAGCGATTTTTCTTTTTAGCATCGGTGAGTCAGGATCTGCCTATCCAAGCATGCAAAGACAAGTGTCGACAGAATGCGCGGAGGAAACCACATCGGTTCAATAGGCGAGACAGCGACACTAGCAAAGCGCTGTGGAGAGCAAAAAGCATGGCGAGGCACGTAGAACGCCCTGGCCATCCACTGCACCTAAACCTAGTTCCATTCGTCTTGACTCGGTTTTGCCACTGGACCCAGATATGACTCAGGGAAGAGAGTGAGGTCGACGACACTGTGCAACTCTTTCCATGCGTGCTCCGTCCTCATCTTCAGGAGCCAGCACAGAGTTCCAAATCTGATGGTACCGGTCACAATCTGGTTATATGTCCGTCTTGCCTTTTTATCTGAGTGTAGTGAGCCGGCCAGACCTTCTGGTTACACCCAGGTGCCTCATTCTCCGCAGGCTCTGACCCCCTGGTGACTCAGTAATCCACTATCTGGATGCCAATCCAACAGGAGCGAATCCTCCATTTTGTACATTAGCATAAAACAGTTATATTGGGATGGTGTACACAGAGGGACCTACTGTCCTATCTTTGCTTTTGACGTCTCGCCAAGACATACTTTAGAAATGACCCTAGTAAAAGTATAATCTATAAGGGTGGAAGTCTTACCCGCTTGGAGTTGTGTTAAGATCGATGGCCTACCTTTAATTTCCTTCATTATTTGTTTTTGTCTGGTATTCTTGAATGTTTTGGGTAAAATAAACGTGTACTTTCGCATATTAGTTAAAAAAAAAAAAAAAAACTCAGTCTCAGAAAATGACGAAAACTGGTATCCTGCGCTGGATTCTTCTTTTTCTTCTTCTTCATCCTCATCTTCTTCTTTTTTCTTTCTTTCTTCTTCCTCTTCTTCTTCTTCTTCTTCTTCTTCTTCTTCTTCTTCTTCTTCTTCTTCTTCTTCTTCTTCTTCTTCTTCTTCTTCTTCCTCTTCTTCTTCTTCTTTTTCTTCTTCTTCCTCTTCTTCTTCTTCTTCTTCGTCTTTCCCTCTACTCTTTCTTCTTCTTCTTCTTTTTCTTCTTCTTCTTCTTCTTCTTCTTCTTCTTCTTCTTCTTCTTCTTCTTCGTCTTTTCTTCTACTCGTTCTTCTTCTTCTTAGCGTTCACCGGGTGTAAACTTCAGCGAAGAAAAAGGAGGAAAAAGAGGTCACAATTTTACAACAACGGTACACTCTTCTGGCAACGATCGAATAGAATGATCGAGAAGGAGAAATAGTTGATGATTACAGACAATTGTGATAAGAATGATAATATTTGCACATGGTTTATAGCAGTGACCATTGTGTTGTCTTGTATCAGTAAGATATTGCATATATGTGTTTTTTTCTGTAGCAAATATTCACTATTAATTGTAAGGAGAGACTGGGAAACTGTGAAATGCTTAATCTTTACACTTGTGTTTCTGCATGTCCATTACTGTCCATCTTGAAGTTGTGACTGCAATTTTTCCAGGCTCTTTTTCGTATCGTGGAAAAAAAAATTCTTCTGACGGCTAAGGAGTTAACTTCAGAAAATGTTGATTATAAAATTTTTATTGCCTAAAAAACTCAACTAAAATTGTCAAACTGTCAGTGAAGGTGCAATGCTGATCGATATTCTTCACAGGCAGATGCATATTTCCCCTCCCTCTCA
The DNA here is from genome assembly GCA_905116865.2 of Candidula unifasciata. Taxonomy (NCBI): domain Eukaryota; kingdom Metazoa; phylum Mollusca; class Gastropoda; order Stylommatophora; family Geomitridae; genus Candidula; species Candidula unifasciata. The sequence continues at coordinate 1,481,660 of CAJHNH020000668.1, forward strand.
CTCCCATTATTAGCCACACAGAGATGACTATGATAGTTATCACCCCCGTCTTGTCTTATTATTTAGACCCCAGAAAGCGCTATCCATAGCAACCTGGGTCCTTGTACACGTGCGTGTTTAGCGGTAAACAACTATACCTTAGTTATATTGTCACAAATGACAACAATATGTTTAGCTGTAAGATAATATCATTGACTTTCTGGCTAGAAATATGGGCTCATTTTCAGGTGTGAGGATTCAGATGAGATCAGATATGTTGTGTATTATGTGCGTTATATACAGAGCTGATTAATCTGGAAACTAGATTAGAAAAGACTAGTGCATACTTTACGGGAGTGATCCAGTAACTATTTTAGAAAAGACTAGCGTATACTTTACGGGAGCGATCAAGTAACTATTTTAGAAAAGACTAGAGTATACTTTACGGGAGCGATCCGGTAACTATTTTAGAAAAGGCTAGTGCAAACTTTACGGGTGCGATCCAGTAACTATTTTAGAAAAGACTAGAGTATACTTTACGGGAGCGATCCAGTAACTATTTTAGAAAAGACAAGCGTACACTTTACGGGAGCAATCCAGTAACTATTTTAGAAAAGACAAGTGTATACTTTACGGAAGCAATCTAGTAAGTAGATTAAACAAAACTAGTGTGTAATATGCCTTTTTATCCTGTAACCAAAATATAAAGGTCTAGTGTATTTAATACAGAGGTGTGCGTGCAGATGCTGGTTGAGTGATTGGTTTTCGGTTGAAACTGGGGTGAAATATGGAGGCATTTTCTTATAGGGAGGCATTTTCTTATAGGGAGGCATTTCATCTCCCGTGTTATCTGGCATTTCAATTGGCTAAGTTTTTATTTCCAAAAAACATTGGCTGGAAAACACACAATTGGAAGATCACGATTCTGCTAATAAAATTGTTTTGCTAAGTGAGAAGAACAATGACGCGCAAAAAACAGATGATTAAGCAAATTTTTTCTCCTTTTTCAGCATTCCGAGCCCTTGAGGTTCATTGCTGCACTCATCTCTCTGGTTGGCTGTCTCTTTCCAGTTGGTGACACCTAGTGTTGCAGGTCTGTCTGGACGTTATCTCTCCATCGTCTTCTTGGTCTGCCTCGTGGTCTATTTCAATCTATTAGCTCTCATGATGCCAGTGATCAGTTGTGATTTGTCAAAGTTTCAGCAAATTAAGTTGGACTATAAATAAATTATGACTTTATATATATATATATATATATATATATATATATATATATATATATATATATATATATATATATATATATATATATATATATATAAAACAAATAACAGATCAAGCTGATGTAACGCTAGAGACAAAAGAATTAAGGTAACAGATCAATTGAATTATGTAGGTGATAATTTGGATAGTCAGGTCGATACAGAGAAGGAAATTATGCCACACACTGGCAACGTATCAACAACTTTTAAAATCAAAGTAAAATATAGAGCTATAAACTGTATCGTGAAACTAAATTACGTATTTTCAGTTTTAACAAACGCCAGTGAACGTTGGAGAGCAACTAAAGACATAAAATGAAAGTTAAATGAGTTTGAAAACAAAAGTTTGAGGGCAATGAAAATAAAATTGGATGAATTCAGGAGGTATGAAGAAATAAAAGAAATGTCCGGATAGCCAATGGAAACAAAAGTAATACGATAAATAAAATGGCGCTATATTGGACATATCCTGATCAGAAAGTAGTAGAGGAACACCAAGCAGACACTCAAAAGGGAATAAAAGGATTGGGGAAAGGGAAGGTAAATGAGAAAGGCCAGAAATGCTGGATTTAACATCATCCATAATATCGAAAGAATTGCACATGAAGGGATTGAATGGAGCAAAAGACTGCAAATTCTTTGTGATATATAATGGCACAACGGGACAATGATAATGATAATGAGTGGACGAGATAGATCCAATGTCTGGATTATAGGGCTGCACCGAATAGTGATTTTCACTATTCGGCCGAATACGAAAAACGGGACCAACTATTCGGCCGAATACGAATACGAATACAAATAGTGTATAGTGTTAGTTAGTTAGTTAGTTAGTTAGTTAGTTAGTTAGTTAGTTAGTTAGTTAGTTAGTTAGTTAGTTAGTTAGTTAGTTAGTTAGTTAGTTAGTTGGGTTATCCTCATTGCACTCCGGACATGTCCATAGGTGCTCAGATACTCCCCTCAGTATGAACCCCAACGTCCGATAACTAATAGTACCAGTTCTATGTTGATTAACAAGTCTTCTGGCGTGTCTGGTGTGCGTCTCGTTTTTCGCTGTACCGATCCTAATTCCCAAGTCTGCCATTCTGGCGAGTGATGTGGATTCACTGCCACCAAAGTCCTCTATCCTTCCCATTTCTCTGAGGGCATTGATAATATCAGCATGATCCATAGGCTGACCGTTGGTAGTGATAGCGGATCCAGCCAACCTGTCAGCTCTTTCATTTCCATCGACGCCTGTGTGTCCCGGAACAAAAATAAAGGTGACTCCACGCACAGTGGACTTCTGTAATGATTCAAGCCATTGTCTTCGCACTGAACCTGCCTGAACCCTCCGGATCATACTCATTGAATCACTGAGTATACACATGCGGGTGTATTTTTGTGTTTCAAGCCAGGCAAGTGCTTGCGTCACTGCCATCACCTCCATCGTCATGCTGCTGGTTGTCATATAGTGTATGAAATAAAATGAAAAAAAAATTAAAAAAAACATTCACAATGTCAAATGTACGCTGAACTTTGACTTCACATATTGCAGCACAGAATACTCATCTTCTTCTTTAGCATTCTGGGTCCTTGAGGTTTACTACTGCAGATATCACTCGCCTCCATTCATCTCTCTGGCTGGCCTTCTCTTCACAATTTGTGACACTAGCTGTTTGCAGGTCTGGCTGGACATTATCTTTCGATCTTCATTTGTGTCTGCCTCTTGGTCTACGCCCATTCCTCTCTCAGGTGTATACAGTTTTACTTATCTGTGTTCTGACATTCTTTTAATATGCCCCAATCTTTTCAGTCTGCTAGCTCTCATGATGCCAGTGATCAATGGTGATTTAAACAGATTATGTGTTACGTTGTTGCTTCTCACTTTCCATTCACCGCTGTTAGCATCTTTGATGGGTCCAGAGATTTGTCGTAAGACTGTTTTTGAAAATGTTTAAAAAGGCCTCATCTCTTTTATTTCTGCTTCAAGTTTCAGAGCCATATAAAACGACTGGTCTTATCAACGTTTTATATATTTTGATCTTGGTGTTGCGAGACAGACACTTTGACTTTAGCAGATGTTGAAGGGCATAGTATACTTTAATTTTAGATTGTATTTTAGATTGTATTTCTTCTCTCAGCATATTGGAGCAGTTGAAGTTTGCACCCAAGTACTTATATGTTTCCGTTCGTTTGATTTTCATATTATCGACTTGGATGTGTCCACAGTTTATATTCTTTCCATGTCTAGTTAGTATTCGTACACAATAGTAAAAACTTAAAAACATTTTATGTTTTGCATCCTTCAGTCAGTCTGTGGTAACTAATGACTAGAAATGAAAGAATCCTTAGTATTATAACAAGTAACTCAACTTGAAAACTGTCACTCACAGCTTAGTTAATGCATGAAAGCTGAATTAGCTTTCAACAAAACCAATCATTCCATATTGTCAGTGTTAAGGCCGTGTATGCAGAAGCGGGTGTAAGGTAACTTCTATTCGTATTCGGCCCGACTGCAACAATTCGGCCGAATACCGAATAGTCAATAGGTCCACTATTCGGCCCTGAAGCGAATACGAAGCGAATATTCGGTACAGCCCTACTGGATTATGTAAGGTTATTGTACAATGTCACACCAAGACTAGATAAGACAAAGCTCATGTACAATATCGTTTGTCGGCAACAGTGCGTCCTAATGTTGGACGCAGTTTTGTTGTTTTGAAGCCCCACCTTCGCTGTTGTAACATAACCCCCACTAAGGGTTGAACGGTGTTTCCGGGACCCCCCCCCCCCCCCGGGTGATCCTCATCTGAATGGTGGCACTTTGTGTCACGTGTGTTTATCGCTCGCTGGGATGTCCTGGTGAAGTTGAACGTCAATTAGCACAATATTATACAAAGACGATCAAGTGACTGGATTAGGTGGAAAGAGAGGCAGAGGAAGACAGCGTGAGAAGAGTCTCGATAGTCTATTGTCATGTCATGGAGAAATGTCAACACACGATCTGATTCACACAGTTGCTGATCGCAGATTGTGGAGAGGCATGATTGCCCATGCCACTCAGCAAGGCACTTGATGATGAGTGTAGAATATATATTTGATAATTTAAAACTCATATCCTTACTCTTTTTTTTTGTATGTTACAACAGGGGCTGCGTGGTCTCGAGGCATGGTGTCTGCCTCGAGTGTTAGAGGTTCTGGGTTTAATCCCCGGTAAGGGCTGGGATTTTTTACGTGGACGGACCTCTAGTCCCTCTGGTCTCTGGGTAGTGAAATTGAACGCCCGTGTTCATTGTTGCACACGTAAACAACAATCCCTTGATATAGGAAATCGAAAAGAGTAGCCCAACGGCGCTGCCAAGACAAAATTTGGAGTTGAAAATCTACCTAAAGTATTTCAGGATCCTCGCCGGTGCTACAGAGTCTCTGCACTGTGCTGCGGTGACCGGGTGACAAACTCCTTGTGGTCTGGGTTCACGCCCGGGGGTAGGCAGAAAAGCAACATACCTCCCACATTTACGGTATTATCAAGGAATCAAGGCCGAAGGGTTGCGATATCCAAAATACCGAGCCTAAGGGTTACAACTCATGGCTTCTGGATACTAAAAAAAATATACTGCAGAATTAGGTCATGCTTCAAGATTAGTGTATGATAACCTATTGCGGCATCCACTATTCGAATTTTTACAAGTCTGCTATTGTATAAAATAAATTGAAAAGTAACAGTAAATGACCCTTTTCCACGACTTCAGGCGTAAGGGGCATTACGACTAGACCTATTTTTGGCTACTGTTAATGTTAGTTGCGTATCCTTTACAGGACGTTGCAGAACCAACTGGTTTTTCTAGACAAATGTACGTCCAGTAGTTTGCCATTGCTTTCTGGACAGTCGCCTTTTTTGATACCACTGTCGAAACCAACGCAAGGCGCATGGCCCGCAGCTGGGATCGAACCCGGCATCCAGGCATTACGAGGCGTTCGCATCGACTTAGCCACAGAGCCGACACTTGGCTAGTGTATACTATTTTTTTTTAAATAGGGAGACAATCCGCCATTGTAGACTGGCTAATGTAGATCCTATAGTTTTCACATTTATTTCTCTAGTTTTTATCCTGATTATTCAACTGATAACAGTTTCAACTTTTTAGATGTTGGGACTAAGCTCAAACTCTGTCTGGTTTACATCTGCTGTCCCGAACTCATGACGCTGATAGAGTAAGCATTGATAATTAACCGTGGCCTGGTGTGAGCAGCCTTCGTAAGTATTTATTGACACTCGTGGAAGGACGTTAATTACCCCAACCAGTCCGGGTGTAGCCTAACCGTTGGAGCTCCTCTATATATGCCATGTTGTTGTACGAGGCTTTCGGAATTTGCACATGTAAGATTATCATCCTTGGGGTGTTATTTCCGTGGATTGCGATTCTGGCGGGAACAAACTAACTGCATAAAAAACAGTTTCGGTACATTTGGCTTTTTTTCCGGAATTAGTTTTTGTCGTGTTTCTCTTATGGAATTCAGCTAATCAATTTATAACATATTCTAGACTGTGGCCAGCATGAGCTGGCTGTGACGTGTCTGTCGCATTGAGGATGGTCGTATTCCAAAGGACCTACTGTATGGCAAACAGGAAACAGCGAATAGACCCATAAAAAAGGCCAAAGCTACGTTTTAAAAACATACGCAAACGTGACCTGGTAGATACCAAAATAGTCACAGAGACTTGGGAAAAATTAGCTGTAGATCGACTACTATGGCATCAGAAAGTGAAAGACGGATTGTCGCATTTTGAAAGAAACCAAACGCAGCGAGCTGCAGAAAGGAGAGGCCGGAGGAAAAATTTGCCTCGTAACGAGGGTGTATGACCTTGGCTCCCAGGTCGCCTCAGCCTAAAAGTGGGTACCGGGTGCTTTTTTTTACTATGCAGTCGTTCTATTCTTGCCCCCCCCCCCACCTCCTCCCACCCCCACCTCCTCCCACCCCCCCCCCCCTTTTTTTTAACCAAATGGGGCCCCGGCACCTACACGGGAAAACTCGTAATCCAATCTGAGCTGTTTTTTTTTTTTTTTCAGAAAATACTAAACATGGCGTCTGTGGGGCTGACGTGCAGACTTCTGCCTCTGTTTGTAGCCTTTTGGTTAATAATTGACACAGAGACACTTGAGGACTTCACTGGAAATAACGTCATGGGTCAGAAAGAAGTGATGACACAAGGAGGTAGGCCGTATTTAGTCTGTTCGTTTATCGTTTTTGTGGCAGTTTGTGAATTCTTCACCTCACTTCACACTGGGCTGCAGGTTACTTTGTATGAGTATCACAATTGCGTTACATAGTTGACGGGGTTGTGGGATGTTGCCCTGTTGGATTTTGCCCCTTGAGATGTTAATTCTAAGGACAACTATCTTGGACGGGAACAAACACTACCATCACAATCAAGCAATAATCAATCAGTCAGCATGTCCTTTACATAACGTCGTTCTCTACACGACACGCATGAAAGCCTATCTTTCTCTAGCCAGTTAGAGGGCACACAAAAAAAGGGGGGGGGGGGCGATGAATGAGACAAAATGGCCACTCTAACCATATTTAGACGTTTTCTTTAAAAAAAATGTATAGGCCAGGCTCTCTAGCGTAGTTGGCTAAACCGGATTGCGCGATGACCGGGTGACGAACTCCTTGTGGTCCGGGCTCACTCACATGGGTAGGCAGAAAAGCCACGTTTCTCCCAGATTTACAGTATTTACAATAGAATCAAGGCCGAAAGGTTGCGATATCCGTAATACCGAGCCTAAGGGTTACCAACTCATGGCTTCTGGATACTAAAACAAACAAACAGCAAAAAATGTATAGATACATTTTATATTATTTCACATATATTAATATACTATTCTGCCATACAGCATATAATAATTATAATAGTAATAATGATAATAATAATAATAACTACTGATATTAATAGCGTTATTGTTGTGTACTTAAAAAGGCTTAAGCCCCTTGAACCCTGCCCCTTGAAAATTATAAAAAGGGGGAGGGGAGAGGGGGGGGTGAGACTCATGCCTGCTAATAGCTGTTCCCCAACGTCACGATGTCAAACTGTCTGTATATTCCACAACGCCTCAACTCTCTTCTCTCTTTCCACAAAGCCAGAACAAGTTGATTTGTACCTAGAAGGCAACATCTTCCAAAACGGAGAAGCTTGATCGGTCATCATGCTGCAAGATGGGACCACAGTAGAAACGTCAGGCGCCTCGGGAAGCCTCTCAACAAACTTCAGAGCGTAGCAGCAAGCAATTATTGATTCAGCCCAAGTGCTTGTGGGAAAAACAGCAAAATTGTTTTCCTTTGTGACAGAATGCCAGTTCTCCAGGCGACTCAGAGGGATCCATGAGACAACCTGGAAAGAGAACTGACCCGCCAGCTAAACAGACTCACAGAAAAAAAAAATCAAATTCTTACCCAGTGGATCCCGGCTCATTGCGGCATACCAGGAAATGAGTTAGCAGACATCAGCATCATCATCATCATCATGTGCCTTGCCGACTGGCGTGGGCGATCATGCCTCGCCATAATCTGCGATCTCCTGCAGCATGTATCAGTTCGTGTGCCGACACACCTCCATGCCATGCAACAAGACTGTCAAGCATCTTCTCTCGTTGTCTTTCTCTATCCCTCTTTCCAAAGATCTTTCCAGTGGTCACAACATGTTCTACTTTCCCTCTTCTCATAACATGGCCAAAAAATGATGACTGTCTCCTTCTGATGACTGTGATAAGTTGTTTTCGGGCTCCCGCCTCTTTCAAAACCTCTTGGTTGCTCTTTTTGGCTGTCCAAGGTATTCTAAGCATTCTTCTGTAAAATCACATCTCAGAGGCCTGTAGAAATTGTTTGGCCTGCCTACCGATTGTCCAGGATTCACAGCCATATGTTCAAACTGGATGTATGTAGCAAGCAAGAATTCTTTTTCTAACTCTCAATGACAAGGATATATTGCACAAGATGTTTTTCATTTTATAAAATGCAGTTTTTGCCTGTCCAATTCTGTTTCTTATTTCAGTTATGCATCTTCCATCTGATGTTATCCATGTGCCCAGATACTTAAATTTCTGTACTTGTCCTAAAATAACACCATCGACTTTTTTTACACATTTAGGAATAATTTGTTT